>CAUYSK010086402.1:0-65702 GCA_963575035.1 Avahi laniger | reverse complement strand
TATCTTTTATACATACACTAGTCATAGGTCTTACCACGCTTTGCTTTATAATGGCACCTTACATTATATTCTTTGACACAGACACATTGTGATCGCATATTCAGTAGGATGGGTGTTGTAGCTCTCCCTCATCTTCACTGTCTCGTTTCCTCTCAGCTTCACCTATACCAGGGACCCTTGACCATTAGTTTCAGCTCAGCCTCTTTATCAATGATCATCTCTGCATTGCCACCACAGCAGCAAACTTCACAATAGCACAAGCCTTGTTACCAGTACTTTTCTTATTGTCTTAGTGACTTGAACGTTCTCTGTGCTCTGCCAGGAACATAGTCAAGTAGACAGTTCTCGGGACTTACGTAGTCAATGAATTCTTTTTTACAGTTTTACTGAGATACCATTTACATACCAGCAGGTGTTCAATTAATATTTGTTGAATGAATAAATGTTATTAAAATCATCTAAAAGAATTGATCTACTTGGATATGATGGCTTAAAAAGAAAAGAAATCTCACTCTTTTTTTGCTACACTAATATAGTTGCATAGTTTTGAAATGCATAAATGGCAGCCTAATTTTTCAGTTGACTTCATGTTTCTATCCTGTAGGAGCTAGTCTATCAAATAGTGGCTCTCAAACTTGAGCTTTCATCAGAATCGCCAGGAGCATTTGTTAAAACACAGATGGTTAGATCCTATCCTCAGAGTTTCTGATTCAGCAGGTCTGAGTTACGGTTCAAGAATTTGCATTTCTAATAATTTCTCAGATGAGGCTGCTGCAGCAGGTCTAGGGACCGCACTTTGAAAAGTACTGCTGAAAAATCCTCTTGAAAAATCTCTTTACATAGGGCCCTGGCCCTCCCAAAGGGCTCTTGCTTATTTTTGTTACCTCAGAGGACTTTAGCCTTCTCCAGAGCTTCATCATGTGTCAAGAAAAGTTGATCTTCAAGAGACAACAGAAAGCCTGAAGGAATCCAAGCCAAGCAGTGCCATGCTCTGGGTCTTGCCTCTCTGGAAGCCTCTTAAAGAAGCAATTGATTTCATTTGCCAGTTCTAAGGGTTGAGGCTGACCATTGGTGTGCCGAGCCTGACCACGTCCCTGGAGCTTTCCAGCAATAGTGGTCAGAGTGCATGGACAGCAGCCCTCCTGCTGGAAAAGGACCAGCCTGTGGAGGCTGCCCTGCACATCTCAATAGTTGTCCTGCTCCCACATCAAATAGGAAGCACACGTGTTTCCATTTAGAACGTTTGCTACAGTTGCCCTTCAAAATACGTCATGCTCTGTCCATAGGCAAACTCCTTTCTCTACAAGTTCCTGGAAAGTTATCAGTAAGTTGCAGGTCCAGGGTCTTTATGGTAAGTGAAGGTACGGGGAGTGTAGGGAGTCTAACTTTGAAGGTGGCATGTTGAGTCTCTTGTAATCTGACAGGAGCTACCCAGACTTTGGAAACTGAGGAAGTTTCACTTGGGGAGATTGTTGAAAGGGAACAACACTGGATTTAAAATGTCACTTTCCCGATGGTCACTTACAGTTCCTAGGTGCTTTAATTCTCTGCATCCTCACGAACATAAATAAAAGGAAAGGGGAAGAGCACTAAAAATATTTTTAAAGAAAATTTTTGTAAGTCCAAAGTAAAAGAACAAAACTAAAAGAGCGGCAAGGTCAACACCTGCTCTGATACAAATCCTACGGGAGTAACACTGGTTAAAGATTTTGAAAATATACTTTCTTGAGGTTTCAATAAATATAATTAATATTAAGACCAAAAGAATACCAGAAAACATGAAAAATACAGAAGAAGAACAGAAATCCAACATATAGACTATGATAGTACCTGAAAGGCAGAATTAATAATAAAGGTATAATTTTTTAAAATGTGGACTTTTTAAAAGAACTATAAATTAATTAAATTAAAAGAACTATCACTGTCTAAAGTTCAATAAATAAACAGAAACTCACTCTAGAAGGTAGTTGTTAAAATTTTTAAAACTTAAGAATTAAAACTTCTCCATTTTAAATGAGCCACAATTAGAACTGCTTCAGGTTTCTTGACTGCTCTCCCAAGATAATGGAGTTAGAGCTTCAGAATTCTAAAAGAAAAAAAAAAAACCAATAAGAATGCCATAAACAACCAAGCTGTGAATTGTAGGTGAAGACAAAAATTTTCAAATGATCAATCTTTTAAAGAATTTTCAAAATACCTTCTCTGCAGAGATCACATGAGATGTTAAGCAGCTCACCGAACCCTAGCGCAGGGGCATAAGAAGGAATCCCAGAATGAGAAAGCTAATGCAGAAATGAGATATGGTACCCAATAAAGCCAAGTTTGCTTTTTTTTTCTTTTACAAATAATCAAACGTTAATTGGAAAAGGTAGCTAGTTTATACTAATAGAACAAAAGCAAATGGGGGAAAGAAGGAGACAGATATTGTTGAAATATCTAACTAATGGGAGTCATTGTTTAAACAAAAGTAGGGCAAAATCAATCAAAAATAATGAGGGCATAAGCACCTCAAATTGAGCAAATAATGAATAGGAGAAAGGAAGAGTTACAAAACACAAGAATGTTTTATCCTCCACGGAGAAGATACCAAAGTAATTGTGTTTAAATGTATAGATCTAGACTAATATTAGACTACAAAACACTTGCCAAAAGTAATTGTGGCTAAATTTATAGTAATAAGTTAATGACTACTGCAATTAAGAATGTTCATGGCCTGTTTAAAATTAATCATAAGTAATGATAATATAGAACATTTAACTTTTAAATTATTCTAATATGAAAAAGAAAACATTACGGTCCATCAAAATTCATAATACAAAGGAAGAAATATGGAATTCCTACCTTAAAAAACGTAAAATAGGAAAATAAAAGACAAAAAAATGAAATAAAGAACATAAAATTATTTAGTTCACACATCAAAAAATATACTATTTGATTATTGAAATCCGTATATGAGTTTAGAGATACATATAAAGCACAAAGATAGTCAATAGTTTAAAATATAATATACTCAAATATTAATAAACTTTTGCATATAAAAGATCAAGTTGTCATAGCAGACATAGTTAATTATAAAGATAGAGCTTTTTTAAAAAAATTAGGTTTGTATGCATCTAAAAATCTATAACCAAAAAATACAGACAACAAAAAATGTTAAAAATAAAAGAATAAGCAAAAACACATACTGTATTGAGCATTTTTATTTTTATAAATATATAAAAATCTCTAAATTTTAATTACTATTTTAACTGAAATATAATTCAGCAAAAATTTAAACAAAAGATCACAACCAACTACTATTTTAGAAATATAATTATGATTTAATATTTTAAAATCTAATAAAATAACCACATCAAAAGTCTGTAAAATAAAAATTTGTTCAACAGATTCTGTAATTGGCTGATTTTATTCTCAATAATTAGTACAATGGTGTACTAATTAAATTCAAAAGCAAAGCAAAGAAGCCCAGCAGGAGTAAATTTAATAAAAGAAATTTGGAAAGTTTATTTTAAAAGTCTAAATATTATGGTATTTTTAACATTTTAAATATATAGATTTATCATCCAAGTATACTACATTTTTTAAAAATGCAAAAATTGACTTCTCTGCCCATATTATTTTGTAATTTAACACAATATCAGTATAGTTACGGAATTTGAGGAAACACTAATAGTTTACAATGAAAAAATACATGCGAGAATGACAAAAAATCTGAAAAAAAGTACTCTAAGGAAGGGTATTTTCTTCTATTGGTCATAAAAATCTATCATTTGATCCAGGAATCCCACTACTGGGTATTTACCCAAAAGAAAAAAAGTCATTTTATCAAAAAGACACTTGCACTAGAATGTTTACTGTAGCACAATCACAAAGATGTGGAATCAACCCAAGTGCCCATCAATTCATGAGTGGATTAATAAAATGTGGTATATGTATACCATGGAGTACTACTCAGCCATAAAAAGAAAATGAATTAATAACCTTTTGCAACAATCTGGATGGAACTGGAGACCATTCGCCTAAGTGAAGTATCACAAGAATGAAAAACAAACAACACATGTACTTGCTATTAAATCAGAACTAACCAATCAGCACTCATGTGCACAGATGGAAGTAAAACTAAACAGAAATCATGCAGGTGGGATGGGAAAGGAGGACCTGGGTGAAATCATACTTAACGAGTATGATGTACACTATCTGGGTGATGGGCATACTTACAGTTTTGACTCAAACAGTACAAAACCAATCCATGTAACCAAAACATTTATATCACTGTAATATTCTGAAAATATAAAAATTGCTAGGGAAAAGAAACCTATCATAAAGAAACAATAATTCAAATAGGGGGGAGTGCTTGATCAAAATAAAAACTATTCAGTAAAACAGGAGTGCAGAAATAGACGCAACTAGCTATAAAAAATCAATAGGTGATCAAATTAGTTCTCTAAAATAACCATAAAATAATTTTTAAGAAATGATTTGAAATTCAGATATGCATACATTTTAGAAGAAAATATATTAAAGATGTGTCTTTTATACCAAGATAAATTTCAGATGGAATTGAAGAATGAAACAGAAAATAATGAACTGCATACATGGAGAAGTGTTAATAAAGATCACCACCACCACTGGGATAAAGAGACTTAGAAGTTATAGACAAAAGAAATTTCTGTATATCAGAATGTGGTAGGTTGTAAAAATGGTCACAGTTCTTTGCAGTTCCTCCTATCAAGCGATGCCTATTTCTCCACTCCTTGAATCTGGACTTGCTCTGAAACTTGCTTTGGCCAATAGGATGCAGGGGAAGCCACACCGTGTGGGCTCTAAGTCTGGGCATCAAGATGCCTTAAGTACATGCTTCTACTCTTGCTATTGAAATCCCTGCTACTGCTGCCACGTGAGCAGGCCCAGCCTAGACTGCTGGATGACAGGACACCATGTAGAGCAGAGACAAGCCTTTCCTGCTGAAACATCTTAGTCCAGCCAACCCCCAGCTAACCAGACAGCTGCCAACAGATGCTTGAATGAAGTTAGCCAGCCACCGTCAGCCCAGCCACCCACCTGAGTTAGCCCATATTGCTGACCCATGAACTAAAGAAGTGTCAGTGTTTTAAACCACTAACTGTTGAGGTAGTCTATTACACAAAAAAAATAAATAACCAATATTCTGAGTACTCAAAAGTAAGAGGAGAAATTATCAGTGAGGTGTCCCTGAGAGACAGATGGGATTTACTATACAGAGAAGAGATCATTCACAATATGTGCAAGAATCCTCAGAAAAGGATTACATCAAATAATGGGAAAGATGTGATGGTTCACACCCAGTGAGAAAGTTGGGATCTGGAAGAGGGATGGGGCAACTGACTATGGAATTGGTTAGGATGCTGACATGACTATAGAAAAGCTAGTTGACCTCAGCAATTCTTCCCTAACAACCCCCAGGAGCTAGTTAGTAGCAAAAAGAATGAACATTTTCTGTGATAGTAGCCATGTTTAGGGCAATACCCTACATGGATAGTTTTTCCTGGAAGAAACAGGAGGTATCCAAGACCAAAAGAGATGAGACCCAGGTACCCTTGCCCAGCAGCAAACCTCATCAATTCCCCACTTCCATTTAAAAAAGTGGGGAGCATGAGCCCCTGAAACTATTCTGCTCCTCTCTCAAAAGGGCTCACTAGGAAGAGGCAATATTCTAGATGGCAGAGAAGCTCAAGCTGTTCTGAGGGCTCTTTGTGCATTATCACACTCAATCCTCACAAGAAATATATGAATATGGTGCTATTTATAATCCCCTTCTACTGAAGATGAGGATATTGAGGCATTGAGAGGTATAATTACTATAATTATAAAGTTGATGATTTCAGCATAATTAATAACATCAGAGTCATAAGGTAGGTATTATATATATGAAACAGCAAAAAATGATTTTGAAACAAAAACATCAATTGAAGATGTTAGAAAAGAAAATTGTTGAAATAAAAATCCAGTATATTTCCTGGCATAGAGGAGAAGAAAATAAATGAGTTGAAATTTGGACTAGGTGTTGTGCCAAAATGAACAGGACAACATAGAGTTGTTTCGGGGAGGTGGGGAGAATATGAAGAATAGATTCAGAAGTTTTAACATCACTAGAAGAAATAAGGCAATAAAGGGAAGGCACTATCTCATGAAATAATTGCTAAAATCCGCAAAGTGAAGAAGACAAGAGTCTTTATATTAAAACAGTCTTAATCAGGTTCTAAACAAAATTTTTTAAACCATACATTGAACTATCACAGTGAAATTTCAAAACATGTAAGAAGAGTTTGAAAATTAAAAAGATCCAAGTAAGGTTCATCATCTTGGAGTCTTTAACAACTCTCTATCGGTAATTGACAAAGTAGTCTCCAGGCCACAGTGCAGAAGCGGATACCATGAACAGAAATCAATGGTCTTGCTAAGTTGGGGGGATAAAGATTGCACTCTGGGGAGGCCAAGGCAGCTAGAATGATGGAGACAAGGCAGAGCCTCAGAAAGAGAGAGAGAGTTTCAAAGATATAAAGAGAAGTCGAGTCCACTTGAATCTTTTACTCTCATGGTTTGATCCTTGTGTGAGAGGAAACTACGCAAGGCTGGGGAAAAGAGCCACCATAAAGCAGTAGGTCGAAGATTTTGTGGAGCTTGCACAAAATTGAAAATCTTTTGTGTTTTCTCCAAATAGACTAGAGAGACATTGTGATATATGCATCATCTTATATGATACTTAGAAAAATTTCACCTTAGTACTGGGGATAAAATAAAGCCCTAAAATAAAGGCTTCTCTCAACCAACACTGGCAAGTTTAAAAGCAAGCCTCAAAATGATCCAGTTGATTCCAGACAATTTAACTGTGCATCAGAGAAAATAACAACACTATTTAAAGAAATACAAGAAAGCACAATATAAAAACAAAATTCCCTGTTTCCAATCAAAACTTGCCACACAATCAAAAAGGAGGAAAATATGACCTATAACCAGGAGGAAAAAAAAAATCAATCATAGAAACATATATAGAAATTGAAGTGATGATGGAATTAATAGACAAAGACCTTAAAATTAGATATAAAGAAAAGCATGACCATAACTCAAATATGTAAAATATAAAAAAGGAGTTTCTAGAGAAAAAAATTATATAATATTTGAAGATAAAAATACATTGACTTAAACACTGCAGAAGAAAAAATTCTATGAGCTTGAATACATAGCAGTAGAAATTGTTTTTTAAAAGTAGAGAGAGAAACAAACAATGAAAAATTAAACAGAACAGCAATGACATTGAGGATATTATCAAGTTAGCTAAGATATAGGTATTAAATAATTAGAGCCAAAAAACAGGGGTGAAGGGGAAAGAAATCGAAATATTTTTGAAGAATAACTAAAATTATTCCAAATTTGATTAAAAGAATAGACCAACAAATCTAAAAATTTCAATAAAATCCAAACAAAAGAAACTACACATCATAATCACATCATAATCAATTTATTAATATTAAAAATGAAGCACATCATAATCAATTTATTAATATTAAAAATGAACTAAGGAAAAATATCTTAAAATCAGCCAGAGGAAAATAAAACACAAAGCTAAGAACAACAGACAATTTCTCATCAGAAACTATGCAAGACAGAAGGCAAATGATTAATATCTTTAGAATGTAGGAAAAAACTAATCAGTCTAAAATTCTTTATCTAGTGAAAATATCTTTCAAAAGTGAAGACAAAGACTTCTAGGATAAGAAACAGCAAAGAGAATTATTCCCCATCAGAACTGAACTACAAAAAATGTCAAAGGAAATTCTTCAAACAAAAGGCAAATAATTATAAAAGAAAATTTAGAACTACACAAAGACATGAAGAGTACCCAAAAGATTATATGGGTACACATTAAAAATAATTTTCTCCTTTTCATCTCCTCAAAAGAGAATTGGCTGTTTAAAAAATAAAACTGTATTGTGGGGTTTGTAGCATATGTAAAAGCACAATGTATGACAAAAATAGAATGAAGAAAGGAAGGGGGAAGGGAAGTATAGGTGGAATATTATATGAAAGTAAATGGTGATAAGTTAAAGATGTATATTGTACACTAAAGAAAACACACATATATTCAAAATGTAACAACAAGATAATATTAGATATAACATAGAATCTTAAAACAACTTGATCTAAAGAAGGCAGCAAAAAATAAGGAATGAAAATAAAGAATAAAAGGAACAAAAGCGATGAACAGAAAAGAAAGTGCAGGGTGGAAGATTTAAACCCAACCATACCAATAATTACATTAGATATAAGTGGTCTAATTGGACCATTTAAAAAGCATAGATTGTCATATTGAATCAAAAAGCAAGATGAGTTTGAATTTTAAAACACAGGTTAAAAGTAAAAATATCTGTTGTCTATTTTGGATTAATTTTTGTGTATGGTATGAGGTAAGGATACATGGTTGGTTGGTTTGTTTGCGTGTAGATATCCAGCATCATTTTTTGAAAAGACTCTTCATTCTCCTGCTTGAACAGCTTGGAATCATTGTAAAAAAATCAATGGACCATTAAAATAAGAGTTTACTTTTGGACTGTGTTCTGTTCCATTGATTTACATGTCTATCCTTGGGTCAATGCTACACTCTCATCATCACTGTGGCCTTACAGTTGGTTTTGGAGTTGAGTGCCTAAGTCTTCCAACTCTGTTATTCTTTCCAAAATTGTTTAGCTATTCTGAGTCCTTTGCATTTTCATGTAAATTTTTGGATCAATTTGTCAGCTTCTTCAAAGGACCCTACTGACATTTTAATAGGGGTTGTATTAAACATGTAGATCAATTGGGAAGAATTGCCGTCTTTACAGTATTGAGCCTTCTAATTCATGAGCGTGAAATGTCTCCATTTAAATCTTCTTTAAGTTTTGTCAGCAATGTTTTGTAGTTTTCAATATGTAAGTCATATACTTCCTTTATTAAAGTTATTCCTAAGTATTTTATTCTCTTTGATGATATAATGAATGCAATTATGTTCTTAATCTGATTTTCAGTTTGTTCATTGTTCATATATAAAAATACAATTGAATATTATATCTTTATCCTGAACCTTTCCGAATTTGCTTATTAGTTCTAATAGGGTTTGCATTTTGTTGTTGTTTTTATAGACTACATTCAAATCATGTCATCTGTAAATAAAGATGGGTTTACTTCTTTTCAAAAGAAGTAATAAGATGGAAGAAGAGATATTATGCAAACACTAAGCTAGAGTGGCTGCATTGTATCTGACTAAAGTAGATTTTAAAACAAGAAATATTACAATAAATAAAAATGTATATTTTATGATGATAAAGACAAGACTACATAATAATAAAAAATGTGTATGCCTAATAACAGAACTTCAAAATTCATGAAGCAAAACTAATAGAATTGAAAGTGGACGTGGACAAATCCCGAATTATAGCTGAAAATTTCAGCAGTCCTCTCCCAAGATGTTTAAAAATGTTATCAACCAACTTACTCATTCTAATTGATATTTATCAAACATTCCACCAGTAATGTCTTAAAACACATTTTTTTGAGTATGCAAGAAAGATTTACTAAAATAGATATTTTGGACTATAAAACAAACCTCACTTTATAATGATTGAAATTATACAGTGTATATTCTCTAACCACAAAAGAATAAAACTAGAAATTGATAACAGAAAGGTATCTGAAAAATTCCCAAATACTTGGATCTTAATAACATATTTCTAAATGAAGCCTGGGTTAAAGAAGAAAACACAAGATAAAAAATGATTTTGAAATGGTTAAAAATGAAACCACATTGAAATCTGTGGGATCTACCTTATTAAAGTAGAATAAAAGTTAATGAAATCCAAAGTAAGCAAAACAAAGATAAGAACAGAAATTAATGAAATAGAAAACAGGAAAACAATAAGAAAATATCATTGTAACCAAAAGCTGGTTTTTTGAAAAGATTAATAATTGGCAAACTTCTAGGCAAATTGACCAGGAAAAAGGGAGCATCACAGAGATCATACAAATATTCAAAGAATAATAAAGAAATATTGTGGACTTCATGCCAATTAACTTGATAACTTAGGTAAAATAGACAAATTTCTTGAATGACACTGATTACCAAAACCAACACAAAAAGAAATAGAAAATCTGAATGGTCCTCTATCATTTAAATGATTGGATTTGTTCATTAAACCCCTCTCGAAAAGGTAAGTCCAAGCTCAGACAGTTTCACTGGTGAATTCTACCACACATTTGGAAGAAGAAATATCAAGTATACATGAACTCTTTCAGAGAAAAGAAGAGGAGAGAACATTTCCCAATTCATTTTATAAGGCCAGCATTACCCTGACAGCAGAAAATAATGATATAAAAGTATATACCAACATCCCTCATGAATATAAACACAAAACTACTTAATAGGAATGGGAGTCAGTCTGGGACTTAGACTGAAACCGTAGGATGCTACCCTCCAGGACTTTGATTCTGACAAGAGTTGACATAATCATACAGGAATAATGAAAGGATATTTGTCCAACTACAGAGGAGTGACAGAGGCAATAAATGCCCAACTACAATGCTAGTGATGATTCTCCAGTCAGACTGTTCCCAGGGGAAGGCATTGGCTGTTCTCTGTGACCAAGTTTCTTTTGATCCTTATCTATTGTCTAATTTAGTGTCCTAGCTATTGATGAATTCTGTGGACTACCCAAAGTTCTTTCCATTAATGCATTTCTGTAAAATTTAGCAACCAAGAACCTGAACAGTAAATCCATTCCTGCTAAAGCTCTTACAGCCAAGAACCTGGACTTGTTTAGAAATTATACCCAAGAGCTATTTGTGCAGGCCCCATACAAATGGAGAGAATTTAGGATTGGAAATCTGACTTCATTGGGAGGAAGATTGTGAAAATTCCACTAGTATTTGGGGCAATAATGTAGCGTAATAGCTATTTAAATTATCACCTGTGGTCATCAGAAAAAAAAAAAAAAACATCAACAGTTCATTGAATCTAAGGCATTGGGAGGATTGCTCGAAATATGTTTTCAGGGCTTCCTCTCTCCATTTCTCAGCCCTGATTTCCTCCGCATTGTCTTCATTATTAGGATCCATCCATGTCTATTTACAGATAGCTATAATCAGCTGTAGTTTCATAAGGTTTTAGAACTTACAATGTCTAAAAGCAAGTGATCCTCTCTCCTCTCTCTCTACTAGCATTTATACAAATCTCTGTTTAAAAGACTCTGGTCATGCTTGGCGCATATGACCACCTGGGGATCATGGTGTCCAGGGACATAGGACATTCTGATTGGCCAGCCTATGTCACATGTCCACTCCTGTGACAGAGAACACAAGGTCTTTTGATTGGCACCCACGTCATTCATATGGAGTGGAGAAGAAAGAGTTCCCAAAATACGTTAGACAGACAAAACAGTAATAGTTGATCACTACAGAGAGAAAGGGCTAAGATGGAGAGGAGACAGGAGGTGATCTTTAACTATTGGCAAGAGTCCCCTTTGAGAAAGTTGAAGGGGACGGACTCAAGAGCAAAGGTGGAAGGATTGACTTTAGATCTGAGGAGGGGTTGTGTGCTCTTTTGTAATGTACACATGTATTAAGTTGCCTCAAATCCTTAACTAATGAAGTTAACAATATCTATAACATAAAGGGGAGGGCATGGTCGTTGTGTCCTTGAAAATAAACCATTATTAAATATCTAGCACCTTAGCTATTTGCACATTTGCTGATTAGCAGTCAATATGCCTACTATTAATATTACTAATGAAATTTCTGTCATCATAAAACATGAGCCCATAGGATGCCCATTTGGCATACTTGTTTATTATTTTGAGTAATCCTATGTGTCAGATTGTAATAAAATAGAATTTATAGATTGACAATAGAGGCCAAATATACAATGGTTAAGAGTGCAGATTTGGAAACAGGCAGACTTGAGTTTAAATCCTGGCTACACCGCTTGCCACCTATATGACCCTAGGAAAGTTACTTAATGTTTAAGTGATGTAAAACATTTCACAAAGGGTCTAGAATACAGCAAATTCTCAATAATATGTGTTATCTATGGTTATTATCATGATTCTAGGACATTAAAGCCAGACCATTTAATGTATATCACCTTCTCATCATTCAAATTCTCTTCTAATTCAGTTAGAATTAGTGAGGTTTGGCTGTACATTATACAGGATAATGTATAAATATTGACATCCAGGGTCACACAAGTAACCGACCACTATGCTTTTTTTTTTTCCTAAGGAAAAAATCCTCTAGATTTCCCTCACCCAGAAATCCCTCCCAGACAGCTCTTTTTAGAACTGCAGCTTTTTCAGGATTCCTCACTATACTGAAAGAATTCAACCATATTTATGTTGTCCAGTCAAAAACTTGGTAGTTCCCACTTTTAAGAGCATGTTTTCTAAACATCTCTGGTAAATGGAGATTTTGACTTTATGCCCAGGACACCCTGAGAGCTGCTTCTACAGAAGAAAAAAAAAAAAAACTAATAGGATAATAAATCCTAAGTCCTTTTTTAATTTTTTTTTTTCTCTCTGAACAAGAGTTGTTTTAGTTAAACTTGCATTCACTTTTCTCTGAACACTGCCCCAGCTCTCCTCAGACCATCGCGTTTAGTACAGGACTTTTGACTCAGCCGTCATTACTCACACTTTACTGATTTTACTTTAAACACTGTTGGCTAAAACGACAATTTATCAAGACTGTTTTGCCTAGCAGTTGGGGATAATTTATTTGCCTGTTGAAGGGTTTGATATTTATTAGCCCGGCAGCGAGCCGGTCAGCAGAGATCCACGCTCCAGGGGCCGGGCTCTGAGTCCAGCTTCCTGGCCTGCTCCACCCTCTCCTGCTCCTGAGGCGATGCCCGACTGGTGCCTGGGGGTGCTGGAGACATGACCGACAGCTGTGGTGCTCTGCCTCTTGGAAAAAGGAAGCTCGGGATGCTCTGCTCCCCGTCTCTGGGAAGCTGGACTCACAGCTGGGAAGGTGCGTGGTCAGCAGCCCCAGGGAGAGAGGTGTGCCCTCAAATCCTGCAGAGCCCGCAAGACCCACGGCGTGCAGACGGGGACTCATCCCAGAAATGCATGCATAAGGAGAACTCGCCCAGCCTCAACAGCCACACAGCCTCTGGTTAGCAAGAGATTACTCAGGTAAGGTGGGGCCTGTTTGAGAAGTGGGGAGCCCCCTGTCCTCCACTTCCATGCCAATGGGAAACGCCGCGTCTTTGTACCACAACCACAGTGCCGGCAGGAGCAGGCTTTTACTAATGCGTGACTGTAGCAGCAAATGAATAACTGAAAGAAAGGAGCCTGCCTTTATTGTTGGCTGGCGCTGTGCTAGATTTGCATATGTCATTTCATGTAATACTCGCAGTAACCCCAAGGACGAGTATTGGTATCCAATGGGCTCTGGGAAGTTATGCAAATCGCCTACTTTTCCACAGCAAGTAAGTGGGAGAACCCAGGAACAAACCCATATCTGTGTGACCACGAGGCCACACCCTTCTCATGCCTCAACCACTTCCCTACTGAACCGGGGCCTGGAAAGCTGGCCCCAAAGATTGCAGGGTGGTGCCTGGAGCTCCCACCACTGGAGTCTCTCCTCAGATGAGGGCATGATCTCCAATGGAAGAATGTCATCTGGGAGGCATAGCTAAGTAATCCATTAGCTCTTAGGCCACATTAGTAGCAAAGTATTGGACCCTTTTTGGATTTTCCAGAATGGAAGGAATGGGATGTGGCACAAACTTTGAGGCTTCAAGTTCACACGCTTCTGGGGTTGCGCGTGTAAGGAGGAACTGTCTTGAGGAATGCGGTCGTGCGGGGCCCGGGTCACTCCAGAGTGAGAGCCTGTGAAAACACGCACTGCCGGAGGAGGGAGGAAGTGAACGGTAAAGGGACTGAGAAAGGGCATCGGGTCACACTCTTTCATGCCCCAGCACACCGCGCTTTAGGGCCTGGGAGATTTGCAGTCTTAGCAGTTTCCAAATATGTGAGGTGGGCCCGTTATGTGCTAGGCACTGCCTTGGGACTAAGGTTACAAAACGAGATTAGACACAGTCCCCACGCCTGAAGAGTTGAGGAAATCCCTAGGATGTTAGGGAAAGAAAAAAATCATGGAAGAGACTTGTTGGGGGAGAAAGGGAAAGGAGCAGGCACTGAAGAGGTAGTCCCACTCCTCCCAGTCCCCTGTGGAGACACCCACAGGGATGGCACCTGCCCAGGCACAGGGAAGGCCCACCCACCTCAGAGCAGCTTTGCCGTCAGAGAGGAGGTCAGCGAGGCTCAGCCAGTCCTCTGGAGGAACCTTCCTGTTCCCTGGGAGCCCGCTTGAGGGGACAAAGGGTGGGCGAGGACAGGGAACCCACTCCCTGTCTTCCCGGCGTGGAGGGATTTGGCACTGGCACTAGTGCTGCATGGAACCGCCTGTTGTTTGTCTCTCGTTCTCCTTTGCTCTTCCTGCAAAGGAGCAGCCCCTCCCTGTGTGCTCCTCTCCCACCCCCTCACCCCGTAGAGCCCTGGTTGTGTAACACTGCCCGGAAGAGAAGAGGTGGGAAACGAGCCTCCCCTGCAGAGGAAACCCCTCAGAAAACAAATTCACGAGGGATAAACTCAGCTTTGAGAACTTCAGGGAGGCTTATTTAGAACTTGCAGTGATCGGCAACTGACAGAGGCCTAAAAGCCAAGCAACAGATGGTGCCCAAGTCCCACCATGACTGCGTCACCGTGGAAAGACGTTGCGACATGGGCTCACCCAAATTGACCAGCAGTTCATCAGAGCCCGGGCCCCCAGGCATCTCCCTCTGGCCAGTAACTGAACGTCCCAGCTCATTGTTTTGTTGAGTCCACCATGAAACAAAATTCTTTCCAGAGCCTTGATTAGCCTTATTAGAGCTCATAAAACTCAAAGCATTTCAGTCTGTCCGAATGTCCCCATTTTCTTCTAGATATTTGTGGTTGGGGGTATTTTTGCTGTCAGTTTTCAATTAGTAAAGAAAAAAGAAAGGAAGAGAAAATTAGAATTCGAAAGCATTGCTTCTTCACACCCTGCGAAAGGCTGTAAGGGGAGCGTGCCTAGACCCCAGGAAGGGCATGAAGTGCAGAAAACACCTTCATCCCTTTCACATTCCAAGACCACGTCACCTGCTGGCTTGTGGGATGCATGTCATGCCATTCTGTGACATAATATGAGCTATTTTATTTTTACCACAAACTGAAAATCTTGCTGATGTATGCCCATATTTATTAGGATTATTTCTATTTCATGGCTTGTGTGTGGTCATGGACTTTGTATGTTATCCATTAATGATAGAACGTTGACCCTGGATGTATTCTGGGTTCATTGAACGATTCCTTAGGATCCAGCAGAGCTCAAGACATTTTTGCCAAAACTGTCTCTGCAACCCCCTTCACCCTCTTAATTTTAAAGCACATGTGTATTTTAACAAAAATATCATCCATCTGTTTCTGATTCATTTACACTTAACTGACCAAATCTCCTTTTGTCAGGGTTGTCATGTTTCACAGGCTCTGCATTGGTGTGCCTTGTTGAACCCTTCTTCCCTGAATATTAAGAAATATTGTTTAGCCAAAAGATGACATGTTCCACTCGCTGGGGTTGAAAGGGTGAAATTAGAGTATGGGGTGGGGGGGGGAGGGAGATTCCAAATCTAAATTCCAAATCCCCAAATCCTCCGGCAGTGCGTGTGGGTTTGGCAAAATGTCTCCACTCATTCACAGGGCTGGTTTGATTGAGCTGTTATTGTGGTGGTGTGTGAGCATGAGTGACTGTGTTTGTAAGTGTGTGTGTGTGATTGAACATGTTTTGTGACATTAATTTAGACGAAGGGTGGGCTTCATTTCTCTGTAGTCAGACCAACTGGCTGACTTAGAGAGTGTGGGGCTGGATTGAATTCCTCCTGTGACTTCCACTGTGCTGGGTTTTATCCACCCGTCAACCAGGAGCAGAAAAATGAGAAACAAGAGCTCTCGGGGACAGGAGGAAGAACTCAAGTTCTGGGAGTTCTCCCAGCATTCACCCCTGAGGCAGCTTTATTCTCAGTTGGGGAGAAGGTATACAGGTGACCACAAGGCAAGTTCATTCTCAGCATGGACGAGTGAAAGAAGCAGTTACTATCCTTGCAGCTGTGTGGATACTGGCATCATGCCAATCCACCAAGAGCCTCCTCCAAACCAGAAGCCAAAAGACCTGGGCCAGGCTATCCGCACTGCCCAGATAAAAGTTACCATGTCATATGGTGAATGCTTTTCCTAACTGTCCCACAGGAGACAGATAGGTCCGTTTACATCTAAACTCTATCAAACCACAAATTTGCTTTTTTTTTTTATAAAAAAGACCATTGAAATCTTAGTTATTCAGCATTCTGCTACTTCTCACAATATTAATGTGATGGAATCAATTGCTTCTACCAACCCAGTTTTCTGTAACAAATTTTCTCTCTTTATAGACTCAAATTAACACATTTCTGCATAGTTTTTTTTTATTAAGTCCTTAGCCATATAGAAAATTTAAACACAAAGCTACATTTGCAGAGTGATGTGAAATATTTGGGGTTACATGTTAGCGTTTATAAGGAAAAGACTTCTCAAAGTCAAATGCAACAGTATCTGCTAACTTAATAAATAGGCACTGGGGTTAAATAAGAAAAACAAACTTCATTCTGGAAATACAAGAGGTCTAAGTATACTTGAGTGTTGTGGGATATGTTGCAAGTGATCTGTAGCTAATAATAGTTCAAGTACTAAAGTTTGTGAATGATTCCCTTTTAAATAAAACTTCGTAGTAGCCTCAAGTTTAGCCCTATATTAATGTCACTTTAAACCACCGCATTCCCCGATATGCTTTATTGAGTTGAAGCAAAAGGGTTCATGTTACTTGAAGGACCCCTGGAATCGTGCACAGGGACACAATGGAAATGTGTCCTACATGTGAACATCGTTCATCACTCATGTTGTGGCAAGAACAGTTGGGAACCTCTACACTCAAGGTCTCAGCACATGTTGTGGTTGGAATTGTGGGGCTCTTTGGCACCTCTTAACATAGAGGGATTCCATTTTACTATTCTTTTTTAGCCCTTAATATTACATAAAGCAAACTCACACTCAGAAAAGGATATTTAAGAGTTTTAGTGGCCAAAGTGGCATTCCTGTACAGACTTAGGAAACAGCACTGACACTAATACAATTCTCCTCTCCCTCTTTCTCTCTCCCTCCCTGCTTGTGTGTGTGTGTGTTGTGTTCATGTATACAATTGATTGGTTGTTTGCTTAGTATAGAAAATGAGTTACCGGTTCTATGAATCACTGGCACAACTGTGTCTGAGGTAAGATCTGGAAAAGCATCAACCAACTACTCTGCAGATGGCTGTAGATGGAATACTAATGAGGCCAATGTCACTAATCATCAGGGAAATGCAAATTAAAACCACAGTGAGATATCACCTTACTCAAATCAGAAGGGTCTTTATTAAAAAGTCCAAAAACAATAGATGCTGGTGTGGATGCAGAGAGAAAGGAACACTTATACACTGTTGGTGGGACTGCAAATCAGTTCAACCTCTATTGAAGACAGTATGAAGATTCCTCAAAGAACTAAAAGTTGACCTACCATTCAATCCAGCAATCCCACTGTTGGGCATTTACCCAAAGGAAAAGAAGATTTTTCATCAAAAAGACACCTGCACTCGAATGTTTATTGCAGCACAATTCACAATTGCAAAGATGTGGAATCAACCCAAGTGCCTATCAATTCATGAGTAGATTAATATAATGTGCTATATGTATATAATGGAGTACTACTCATCCATAAAAAAGATGAATTAATACCTTTTGCAACAATCTGGATGGAACTGGAGACCATTCTCGTAAGTGAAGTATCTCGTGAATGGAAAAACAGACACGTGTACTCGCTATTAAATTGGAACTAACCAATGAGCACACATGTGCACAGAGGGAAGTAAAACTCAGTGGAAATCAACCAGGAGGGAGGGGAACACAGGGAGGGGCAAAAACCTATCTAATGGGTACAATGAATGCTATTTGGGTTATGGGCACACCTATAGCTGGGACTCAAGCATTATAGAAGTGATCCATGTAAACTGAAACATTTGCACTCCCTTAATATTTTTAAATAAAAAAAATTCCCAGTCTCTGGATAGTTATGTAAATCTACCTTGCAGGCTGAGGGTACACTATACATCCAGATGAGGAAGAGGACCACATAATTTTTCCAGGCTGATGGGCAAAGCTATTTCATCTGTTTCTTCTTCCAGCATGCACTCATCACCTGCTCTTTACTGTCATCTGACCGTGATACAGAGACTGTACTTTTAGATTTGGACAACTCCTTGGCCACGATCCACTGGGAACTTTGACAGTTGTCATTTCTCCTTTCACCTACAACCATCAATAAACAAAAATACAGGGTAAGCTTGACAAAGAGTCCCAAGTATCCTAACCAGCTATTTAAGGTGGATTTTTCCTTATCTTTCAATCTCCCGTCTTCCCTTTCATACTCATCCTTCACCTTAACTACTGACTACCACTTCCTCTGCTCGCTCTCATGTCATCACCAATTCTACAGCTTGTCAATCCAGAAGCTTTCAGCTGCTAGTAGCAGAAATCTAACTCGAGCCCCTAAAACATCAAGCAGTTACATTGGCTGAGTAGCTGGAAGTTCAGAGGTAAACAGGTTCTGCTCCTGGTATACTCAGGGCTCCATTTCTCTGTGAGTCTCCACTTTCTTCCTTTTGTTAGGTTTAGCCTGAATCTGACTTTCCTTCTGGCCATAAGATGGCAGCCAACAGCAAGGGTAGGGGATCACCCTTCCTTATTCACATCCTTTGAAAGAAGAAACCTCTGGCTTCTGTCCTGCTTTCTTAAGGACAAAGAAGAATTTGCCCTCAAGTCTCCAGCAACCCTCTCCTAGACCAGAAGTAGATCATATGCCTCATTCTCACAAGTTAGATTCTCTAACAAGTGGATTAGATTCTCACAGCTGGCTTGAATTCATTGAGTTTCGCCTCTGAAGTTAGAAATAGGGTAACTTTCCCTAAATCATAGGAACAAAACTGGGATTTCATTGTGAAGAAAGGAGAGAATGAATGCTGCATAGGCAACCAGCCACATACAACAGAGAGACTGGGTATGTTCTCTTTACCTGTTTAGATGATGCACTGAGGTAGCCCATGTACAAGAAGTGATTACTTGTGAAGCTCCACTTCATCGCCTTTTTGGCGAAGATCCCTGGAACTTTGTTTGACCCACCTTATGGGGACCACATTTGAAAGGTACTGTGGTCCTCTGGACTCATTCCCCTTCCACTGGACATCAGTTACACAATGAAGTGACAACCAGGCTTGAAAGCTTCTTTGAACTCAGCTCCCTTCCTGGAGAAGTGGCCAACTCTACATTCCCCTGTCACAAAGCATTCAAGCCCCTGCGTGCAAACCCTCACTCCTAGTGTTCCAAAGGGCAGGCCATTCCTCAGACGGGGAAGGCAATGGGCAGGGCACAGGCACATGGCTCACATTTTCCTGCTCACGATACTTTTTCCATTGGCTCAAGCAGCAGCTGCTTTTTGGAGGGCCATGTTTGCTTACGATGACACAGACTATTTCTGAACTCTGAAGTGGTCATCTTCAGATAGGCTGGTGTGATAACCTCTTTGGAATCAGACTTCTGTTGCCCTGACTGTCCTTGTGATTCTGAAATAGGACCTGGGGCTGAAGAACCATACATTAGCATATAGACATAGCAGTTTTCTCCAGGAAAAAGAAGAAAGGAACCAAGATTGTTATCACTGATCCCTTGGCATTCACTGGTTCAGATTTGCCCTTACTCAACTAATTCATTCCTTATGTTCGTACCCTGTAAGGTTCCAAAACCTCCCCACCCTTACCTTATCCACACCCAAGAGCCCCTATACAAGGCCAAGTGTGTCCTTCCAAACTGTCCTAGGGAGCCTTCCTGCCATGTTCACAGCTCTACCCTGATTGCCCCAACCTATTACTTCAGTAAATACCAGCCCACCTTCCTCTACTCTGCCAAAAAAGTATTTCGGTACTACTATTCTTGGATTCCTGAGTTTCACTTGAGCAAATCTAACCCCAGTTCTGCCATTTCAATCTGAAATTCTGTTTAAAGTACAGTGGTTTGCATAATTGAAAATCCCACACATAGTAGTTATAAATGTGGCCTCCATCAATTACTATGTGAACCTAAGCATATTTTCTCTCTCCTCATGTAGTCAACACATATTTATTAAAGGGACAACTACATGTCAGACCGTGTGCTAACCTCTAAGACTCAGTTCCTTCACCTATAAAAAGGAGGTAATAAAACACATCTCAAAGAGTTGTAAGGATTAAATGAGATATCGCATGTCAAGTGCTTAGCACAATGCCAAGGGCATAGGAAATGGTAGCTTGACTACCTGCAATCACTACTGAGAAAGCACCTGGTCCATCTATTCCTCCCTACAATGTGATCCACCCGAGGAGCTCAGGAGTTTCTCAATATTTTCTTCTGCATTCATTGCAATGTGTTGTGCTTCCTGGATATCATACAGCTACAGATTGGGCAGCTACTTAAAATGGGTCAGCTGGTGATGTCAACCCAACGGTGTCCCCACACACGGAGCCTGGTGCAGTCACAGGGCTTAGCCAGCCTTGGGCTCAAGTCCCGAGTGCTATGTCCCTGTTTTGCCCTGGAGTGTGAGCACACTGTGCCTGTGTAAGAGGCGCACATGTCTTTAACCGTAAACGTTGCATGGCTGTTATAAACCGTGAGGTCTGGTAATACCAGCAGCAGCTTATCAGGTTTCAAATGTACCACATTCTTTCAGATTTCCAGATGCTCTTATTCTCTCTCTCTCTCTCTCTTTCTCTATCTCTGCAACCCACTTTCCCTGTCTCTGTTCTGAAACGGCCCAGATTGCTTACTTTAATCTAACAATTTGAAATTAAGTTGAATGAAACTTCAGGAGTGGAAAAAAACAGCTGAAAGTTTATATTTAAGGAAAAACAGGGGTGGAAATTTACTGCATGCCTCATTGTGCCATGTGGTTCTCACGGACCATTCATCGCACACAGACAGACCAAATGAAGGTGGCCCAGTGTTCTTCCACTTAGAGGGAAGGAATGGATGAGAGAGTCTGGCTTAATATCATCACAAATTTACAACTCATTTACAACACATTTGTCAGTGTATAAAATCTGTTCTAGCAACAAAAAATAAAGGCCTCTATTAGGAAGACCTGCTTACTAGAAAACCACAAATGGTCTCCAACTGCAAGGGAAAATACGTTCTCCTAAGACAAAGTCTATTTTGGCAAAAACAGCAATAATTGAAGCATTACTAGTAGGAGAGATAATCTGGGCAAGTGGTTCTTTTGTCCTTGACTTATTCATTCCTTTGTAAAATGGAAATAAAAACATGGCACCACCTGTGTGCTTCAGAGGACCTCCAGGGGCTGATCTACTGATACTATCTTCCCTCCCAGCCCGGCATGGTGTTTGAGAGACTCTGTTTGTGCTTCTGAAAAAAATTCTTAAGACGATGTCTGGGTTAAGTCAGCATAAGCCTTGGAAGGAATAGCATAGAGAAATCACCCCACTGGGAATTTATTTATCCCATTAAGTGATTGCTGCTTCCTGGCAGAGGGCCAGTGAGTGATGAAGTCAGACACAGGGCAATGAGGCAAGAGCCCAAACACCTCTGCCTGGAGTGGTGATGTCACACTCAGAGTGCCAACCACAAAGAGTTGGGACAAGCAATTGTGAGACTGGGATAAGGACCAGACATGGGCAGTTGTGTTGAAAGGATGGGACTACATGATTTGCAGGATTCCACTGGGCTTTTTTGATCCTTAAGACACACAAGAGTCACCAGTTTGTGGTACTTTGTTATAGCAGACCTACAAAACTAAGATAGATTTTGGTACCAGAAATGGGGTGGCTTGAAACAATAGAAAAGTATTGTCTCACAGTTCTGGAGGCTAACAGTCTGAAATCTATGTATCCATATGGCCACGCTCCCTCTAAAACCTGCAGGAGAGAATTTTCTTTGCTTCCTCCTAGCTTCTCAGGGTGGCTATTCTCACAGCTGCATCACTTCAATCTTGGCTTCTGTCATCACATGGCATTCTCCTTGTGTGCCTGTGTCCAAATTTCCCTCTTCTTATGAGGACACCAGTCACATTGGATTAGGGCCCACCCTAATGATCTCACCTTAGTTTCATCACATCTTCAAAGATCCCATTTCCAAATAAGATCACATTCACAGGTCCTGGGGGTTGGGACTTCGACATATTTTTTTTGATGGGGGACACAATTTTACCCGCAATCAACACCCCAGAAGACCATGTCATTGGTCTTCTGGTTGGCTACAGTTAGTAAGTGGTCATCGAGAGTGAACTTGATTGAACTTTTGAAGATTAAGTGTGAGAGAAAATGCCACAATGGGTAACGAAAATGGATGCAGGACATGAAAGGCCTCCAGGACTTGGGCAAGTTCTCCTGTTTAATTTCTCAACAGCTTTCCAAGCTCTCATGAAAGCCTTGGCAGTTCTAAGAGAAGTCAGGGACCTTTGGCTCTTAGCAACACGGAAGTTGTGAAAGTGGCACGAGGTATCAAGTGGCTTCATAGGATGCTGAACACTTTACTCCCAGCAGACAGTCTGATCTTCTCTGGAACTCAAAACGCTGAATTTCCCAAGACACTGGAGAGAAATAATCACAACTTTCAGATGTACAAATCACCCTGGCAATAGATTTTCCAAAAAAGCAGAGGATCCAGGGTTCTTTTTTGCTGAGGCAACCCTAAGTGATGACACAGAGGAGCACCAGGATGTGTGTGTGTCTGTCATGGAAGAGGATTACGTTCGTACTTCTGGTTCAAGTGTTTTCAGGTGCACTCACAGCTCTGGCTTGATTGTTTCCTCTCCACAGATGGGGGCTAATTCAGAGGCACTTTTGGCATCTGGCAACATGGATTTCATGACCACAAAGTAAAAATGAAACAATGCACACACCAAAACATAAACACATTGTAAAGTGCATTCAGCCTCAGATTCCAAACTCGGCGACCCCGCACGATTTAACAAAGGGGGAAGCCAGACTCCCGTCCCAGAGGGGAGAAGCAAGGCCTCCAAACTGACAGCTGCTATCATTCCAAAACAAGTTATTGTTTATAAATGAATATTCTTTGTGATAAATTATTGAATTACATGAAAACTCTATGATTGCCTGCTGCTGCCAGATTTGGTTTTGGTCTCAAAAGCCAGCATGGAATGTACTACAGGCAGAGAGCAAAATTAAAAACTGCTGTTTTTTTTCTTGCAAAATTCTCCTCCAAACTCTCAGTCTCCCCCAAACCTGTAATGCTGGTGTAGATTTGAATACCCAGAAGTCCCTTCAGAACATTTATAATATAATGCTTTTAGATTAGAGACACTCTGGCTTATTCTGAGAAAAATGTAGGTATGAATCTCAGCTCATGATTTACTTCATGGCAAGTAGTACTCAAAATCTAAAAGCAAAGGGAGACGTGACTTTTCATGAGTATTCACTACGTGCCAGGCATTGTCCTGGTTGTTTGGCATTGTTATCTCATTTAATCCTCACAACAGCTCTGAGCGGTCATTATTATACCCATTTTACAGATGGAAAAATGGATGCATGCAAAGGTTAGATTAGGTGATTTGTCTAAGTTCAAACAGCAGTAAAATGAAAATGCCAGGTCTGGCACCAGGCATTTGATTGCAAAACTCATAATCTTTCCTCGATAGCACACTGGTTCACGCTATAGCTTAATAAATAACTACATTTAGTACTAGTATTCAAAGTACTGCACTATTTCTAAGCTCTTACATTGACTCCTTGTATATTATCTTTCAAGTAGGCCTATTTTACAAAAAAAAAAACACATTGAAGATGAAAAAATTACAATCTCCTTTCATTCAGTTTTTTCCTTTGGAACTGGATTTTTCTAATTTTCTTCCCCATCCTATGATCCCAAGGAAAACCAGTTAATTCCAGTGAAATTAGCCAGAATAAGAAACAATAGCACTGGCTTCTGATCCCAATTTCACTCCTCATTCACTGTGTATAAATCTAAATCTCAGCCCCTCCCTTATACAAGGGGGATGATAAGAACTTCCCTGCCTATTTCACAGGTTGTTGAAAGGCTCAAATACTATAATATCAAGGAAAGCATTTTGTAGCTTGTAAAGCTCTGAATCAGGTAAGTAATTATTATACTCTAGACTCTTCTCTGAGTCTAGGGTCTCTTCAATTAGCAAGAAAAAAAATTTTTAGAACAATAGTCCAGTGTTAGCCAATGGTCTGCTAGTAAGCAGTATCTCTGGAAAAAACAACAATGACAAAAACTGACTTTTAGCATTTGCCAATTTCCATGGTGTAAATATTTCTATCAAAGCCAATTTCAAGCTACCAACATAACATCACTGAAGTGGGAAGAGATACACACAATCAACTCTCACAAGCTAGTACAAATTAGATCTAGCACATGACTAGTTCTGACTAAATCTCAAAATATAAGAATCTTTAATTAAAAAAAAATTACCACACCTGGAATCATACTGTGAAATGCCCAAAATATATCTCTCTTTTCTGTGCATTCTTTTGATGGTAACAAGACTATGCCTCTAGGCTGGGAAAGAAAGCCCAGATCCCCATGGATCCTTGCACAGAGCCCAGTTGCTATGATTTGGATGTTTGCACCCTTCAAATATTATGCTAAAATTTGATCCCCAGTGTTGGAGGCAGGGCTTAATGGGAAGTGTTCGGGTCACAGGGGCAGATCCCTCATGAACAGATTAATGCCCTCCCTTGAGGTGAGTGACTTCTCACTCTATTAATTCCCACAAGAGCTAGTTGTTAAAAAGGGCTTGGCACTTGCCCCCTGCCTGCCCTCTCTCTGGCTTCCTCTCTTCTCATATGATCTCTGCACATACTGGCTTCCTTTTGCCTTCAACCCTCATCAGATGCAGATGCTGGTGCCATGCTTCTTGTACAGCCTGTAAGACTGTAAGCCAAATAGACCTCTTTTCTTTATAAATTGCCCAGCCTCAGGTATTCTTTTCTAGTAACACAAAATGAACTAAGACGCCAACCAAATAAATCTTGCCATTTGCTGCTTTGACTTCTGTCTGAGGAATGAGAGTCTGCCTCGTATAGAACTAATAGAACTGGTGTATTGCCCAGGAAAAATGTGCCCCAGGGAAATGTCATTACTGCAATCAGACACTGGGTGCCAAGGACCAGAACTCAGTCCATCCACTTTTTACTTGTTCACGGTATAATAGTTAGCTTTCTATTTGGCTGCATATAACACAGACGCAGTAGCTTAAACAAGGCTATTTCTCTCTTGCGTAAAAGAAGTCTGGAAATGGGTCAATCAGAGCTGACCTACATCAAGGACCCAGGCTTCTTCCAGTTCCCCTCTTCACCATCCTTGTGGTCCAAGACGCCTGTTGGCAGTCCAGCCACACACCTGAGTTCCAGACAGCAGGATGAAGAAAGAAGAGAAAATAAAGATACATTCTCTCACTCTCACTTTTGAGGAAACTTCCTGGAAGTCCCACAGAATACTTTACTTATATCTCATTGGCTAGAAGCTAAACATATGATCACACCTAGCTATAGAAGAGGCTTGAAAATACAGCCCTTTATCTTGGAGGCAATGTTCTTAGCTAAATATCAGGTCCTTTTATTAAAGAGGAAGAGAGAATGGATGTGGGATAGGCAACTAGCAGTCTCTGGTATGTGTTCACTCATGTCTGTACACTAACTCATCAGAGGGCAGAGAAAGGAAAAGATATGATTACTTTTCTTTCTTCTACCTGAAGCTCAACAGTCTCTTCTCCCAATTCATCTACTGTAGGTAAGATAAAAAGTTAGCAGTCTACAGGTAATTTAAATTGCATATCCATGAGGGTCAAATAAAGAAGAACTATATCTATTTCTGGGATATGTGTACAAAACATGTCATAATGTTCTGGTCATCATTATTTGGGAGATAGAAATAATCAGATAGGGTCATTTTTAATATTATGTTAGGTAGGGGTAGATGGAAGTTCTTGCTTCTCTAGATGCATTTATCTAAATGCAGCTGTATCAATTACCTACTTTCATAAAATGACTATGCATCTGAATCTAGCTGATGCTGAAAAAATGTAGGAAAAATCTTCCTCCTTTCCAAATATCCCATATAGAATCTTTGTCACATGGAAATTGGAAATTTGTTTATTACAAGAGTTTCACTCAGAAAGTTTTGTTTGGGCATGCAAATGTTTGTCTGCAACCCTATGCCTACATCCTCCATCTTTTGTTTCTGTTGGAGCTAGTAAGTAGCTAGTCAGGCATCGAGAACATTTGCCCTGACTACTCGAAGGAAGAAGTGTCATCCAGCTAAGCAAGGCTCTTCATCTCTGTTCTTTCCCAAATAGCATGGGTGAAGAACCAAAGATACATTAATCTACAGAGAAGCTGTCCAGTGACAAATTCAAAAGCTACACAAACACGCAAATGTACATATAAGAACACAGACAGCCATCCTGCTGAGGCTAAAAGTATTTACAGATCAGCAAACCACATCCAGAGATGAGTTGTACCCTGGCAACCACCAGCCAACTTCCATTCCATTTTAGACCAGGAGAAAAATAATCACTATTGGACATTTCATTTAAATCTGCAATTTGCAATTTTACTTTAATCCTATTTAATATATTGTTCTATGACCAGTCAGATATACCAATTCCTCCCACCTGAATTCATCCCTAAAGAGCTAAAGTCCTTGATTTTCTAGGTTTTAGCCGTCTGCTAATATGCAGATGATGCAATGGGTAAATTCAGTCCTGTAATTGGTTTAGTCATTAGGTGATTCCTGGGTTTGGGCCCTGCAGTCATTCTTTCATTCATTCATTTATTCATACACTCAGCAAACAATGTGCACCTACTGTGTGCAAGTACCATGACAACAGTGGGGATACATCAGCAAGGAAGATACGTCCAGTCCCTCCCCTCCTGGAAATTGAGGTCTGAGGGGAAAGGCTGTCATTGAACAAAGGGGCAAAAGAGCTGGGGAGGCTGGAGAGGGAGAGAAAGACTTCATCAAACAGGTCTCATGGACCAACTCAGGAGCTTTTGGGGTTTTATCCTGAGGGTAAGGAGAAGCTATTTAAGGGTTTTATGGAAGGAAGTTAGATGATCAGTTTTGCAATCTAGAAAGATCACCGGCCGGCAGGACAGAGAAAGGATGTGGAGAGGAACAGGGATGGATGCTGAGAGACCGGTTATCGTTGCAGCTTTCCAGGTGAGAGGTGACAGGGTCTTTAGCAGGCAGTGTCCATGAAGATAGAAAGAAGTGAACCAATTTATGCTGATATCGAATGTGGAGGCCAGTGCTGGGAGGCAGCAGGGCTCATTTACCCTCGCTCCCATAAATACTGGCAAATTGTGTCCTAGTGCTGGTGACAATCTCAGGCAGGGCCTTGCACCTCTTCTGAATGTTCTTTACAAGCAAAAGTAATCCAAGCAGAACTGAAGAGGGAGGCTACCTGAGAATTAGCAGTTTTCAGTGAAAGCTTGAAACTCAGGAACATAATATTGTTGAACAAGCCTGTCATAGACACAAAATCATATGCCCTGGGATCCCACCTGCTGTGATTTACCCCAAGCAAGTGACTCACAGTGAACGTAGAGACTGAAGAGAGAGCCACTTATTTTTGAAAGATACTATTTTTTGCACCGAAGATCACTTCCTACAGCCCAGCAGAGCTATGAGTCCTGAGGCCATGTCAGCTTCTGGCCATACTTACCTCCTCCCAAACTGAGCATTCTGCTTTTCATCACTGTTGCTCAGTGAAGCCCCTCCTGGGATGATTCTGTCAGATCCTTCTGGGTGGAGTAATAGAATCCTTTTGATGTTTCTTCTTCAAGTCATTTGGATGCATCATCTCTTGATGAGTTTGAGTCTAAGAAAAATCTACTAGGTTTCCCTGAGAGGGATTCTGGGTGCTTAACAAGTAGGTTGGATTCCTGCTGAAGCAGTGAGGTGTGTGTGGTGTGGGTTTTCCAGACAAGACTGCATAATATGGGACAGCAGGGAGTTTCAGTTCTCGCTCAGATACAGAAGTGAAGTGGAGAAGTGAAGTTTAGCTTTTGTCCTTGACTAATCAATAGTTAAGAACTTCACCACCCCAGGGAAGGATTTTCCCTAACGTCACATACAAAGAGCAACTTTGAATCAGGAATTAAATACCACTAAGTTAAAACTGAAGAAAGAAAATACAGCCATGTGCTGCATAACTATGTTTGGATAATGATGGACCACATATATGGACGTGGTCCCGTGAGAGTACAATGGAGCTAAACAAAATTCCCATTGCCTAGTGAGTGACGCTGTAGCTGTCATAATATTGTAGTGCAACATGTCACTCACGCAAATCTATGATGAAAAAAGAAACAAAGAAAACCACCATGGATATATTTCTGAAAAGAGTGACACCTTCTCGAAAAGAGCCTCAGGAAGGTCCTTCAGGAGGTATTCCAGAAGAAGGCATTGTTATCATAAGAGATGACAGCTCCCTGCGTGTTAATGCCCCTGAAGAACTTCTAGTGTGACAAGATGTGGAGGTGGAAGACAGTGACATCGATGATCCTGACCCTGTGTAGGCCTAGGCTAATGTGTGTGTTTGTGTCTTAACTTTTAACAGAATTTTAAGAAGTAAAGTAAATGAATAAATAAAAATTTTAAAAATAGAAAAAAAGCTTACGGAATAAGGATATAAAGAAAACATATTTTTGAACAGCTGTACAATGTGCTTGTGTTTTAAGCTAAATGTTATTACAAAAAAGTCAAAAGTTAAAAAAATAAAAGTTTAAAAAGTAAAAAAGTTACAGTAAGCTAAAGCTAATTTATTATTGAAAAAATAAAATTTTTTTATAAATTTAGTGTAGCCAAAGTGTCCAGTGTTTATAAAGTCTATAGTAGTGTACAGTAATGTCCTAGGCCTTCACATTCACGCACCACTAACTGACTGACTCGCCCACCCAGAGCAATTTCCAGTTCTGCAAGCTCCATTCCTGGTAAGTGCTCTATACAGATCTACCATCTTTTACTGTACCTTTCCTATGTTTAGATACACAAATACTTGTTGCCATGTTACAGTTGCCTACACTATTCAGTACAGTGACATGCTATACAGGTTTATAGACTAGGAGCAATAGGCCACAACATATAGCCTATGTGTGTCGTAGGTTGTATCATCTAGGTTTGTGCAAGTACACTCTGTGACGTTCACACAATGAAAAATCACCCAATGATGCATCACTCAGAATGTGTCCTCATCATTAAGCAACACATGACTGTATAGGTGACCTCCACCAGTCCAATTCTGAAAAAAAAAAAAAAATGAAAAATTCTGCACAAACCACAACATGATACAGGCCACACTAGAGGCACAAACTGTCCAAATGTGTGTTCCCACTTCAAATTTTCCATGTAGGTTGGCTAAAGCCAGGTCCTGGAATGTTAATTAGGACCTGATCGCAACTAATGGACCAGAAATTATGAAATGCCTCATGTTACCAGTCATTTAAACTAGATAGTTAAGAGTCCAGTTATGGTTAGGTTCAAACTGAGGCTTAAATCTAATATATTTATTGCAAGTAACACTGAACACTTAAATCTAAACGACACCACGTATTGTATCCATTTCCTGCATCTTTGAATCATGCAGTGGCTGAATCTGTCATCTTTCTTTCTCATTTGGGAGTATTCAAAGTGACATCTCCTACTATGTCACTATACCTGGGAGAAAATAGGGAGTTCGGTTGCCATGCACTGTTTTACGTTAGAGGAATTTAGTCTGAGAATCTAACACAAAGCCTGGGTTATAAGTAGGGTGGTATGTTAGGGACATGGTTGTTCCTATTTTTTCAGTTTTGCCCTATTTGTTTCATAAAAACATTTCACCTTCCTTGGTCCATCATTATACCAAGTTGTCATCTTCTTTTTTCCTAGAAATCTCCACTGGGAATGTGCACTATATATGGCAATACAAACACGAACCAGAGCTAAGAAGGGCTCCGTGTCCCCTGACATCAAGGATTTTGTAAAGAAAAATACATAAAGGTAGCCATACCTCGCTGTGGCTTCCTAGTAACCCCAGAAAAAATTCCAGAAATGCGTTTTAATTCTTTAGCCTGAGTGACAAAAAGGTTAAAATGTTTCCCAAAGTCCACTTAAGAATAATTCCAATCTTGGGAAAATGGATTTTCTTGGCCCCAAAGCCTATTAAGATTAATGGCAAGAGGGGCTCATTATTCTGACAAAAAAATCTACTTAGGAATCTAAGAGGGGGATTTTATTCTGTCTATTTCAAAGAGTGAGGGGCTCAGCACATCTGACAAGTACCCACTAGAAAGGGGGTGCACTATGCAGATGGCAGGGGTCCAGGACTCGGATGCTCACTTGGAGTGGTATCATGCAGGCCAAGGAAAGGGCTCTTATGTGGGATTTCTTACACAGAGAGGTCACTCTGCTCTCAATTCTGAAACCCACCACCCTGGCCACACAACCAGGCTTTGTGGAGCCCAGAGAGATATTTGGAAACTGGAACCTTGTTGGGGATATAAACAGCTCTCATGCCTGTTGACCTCCCTGCTCCTGTACAGCAGGGAACTGCTGCTTCCTATTCAAGTGCCTGGCCATTATGGTGACCCCTCCACCTCCGAGTCCCTACTATCCCTGCTCCTGTCACTGCTAACCAACTAACTGTTGCACCTACACCTTCAATGGAAACTTGCAGGCAGAATCCCAGCAGTTCACTTGTTCTCCACGAAGTGCCAGGTATCTCTGTGGGGCGGCGCCCTTGGGCTGGCCACTTTTCATGCTGTGGAACAGTGGACAGCTGGCAGAATTGTAGCCAACTGTTCATTCCTAGCTATCCTGGCAGGGCAGAGCACAGCGGCCTGTTGCTAAGAGACAGGAATTCCCAGACTCAGAGATGGCTACACAAGAACTCTGGCTTTGATTACCAGCTCACAGAATTGGTGGGAGGCAAATAGACAGGAAACCTTCAAGTTTTTAAGGAATTTAGTTCAGCTCAAGAAACCCAAGCCTGGCCGACAACAGCCTGTGATTATTCAACCCCTGAGGTGATTTCCAGGGCCCCCAAATTTGCACCAAAAAGTAAGGGACTCCAAAGAAGTACAGATCCCAGAAAGGTCATATGCACCAATATCCATCTCAGATAAGCCAAGAAGGACAGTGAGCAAAGGAGATGCTTCCAAAAAGCACAGCCAGGATTTGCCAGATTGGCTGACCAAGGAACTCACTGGATTACCAAGGCAAGGTCTCTTCCCTGCCCCCGTCAAGCAGGATACAATACATACAGAAAACCAGAGACCGCTGTGCACTGTTTCCTCATTGTTCGCTTCTTCAAATAAAAGTTTTCCTTGAGGTTTTCCCCCACCATTTTATATTTACTGGATTGTAATAGAAAGGGGCACAGTCTTAGTTGTTGCAACAAAAAGACCTAATACTACAGTGGCTCGAAAAAGACAGGAATCTATTTCTCTTACTTCTTTGCAGTAGTCCAGAACAGCACTACCCAATAGAAATATAATGAAAATCCCATTTGTAATTTTCTCTTAACAGCCACATTGGAAAAAAATAAACAAGTGAAATTGATTTTAATAATATATCTCATTTAACCTAGTATGTCCAAAATATTATCATAAACATGTAAGCCATACAAAATATTATTGAGATCTTTTGCATTCATTTTTCGAATCTCAGTTCAGACTAGCCACACTTCAAGTACTCAATAGCCACATGTGCTGATGGCTACTACGGTGGACAGTGCTGAGTGGATGGCAGGGGCACATCTCTCCATGGTTAGCCAGGGACCCACAGCTCTATTTCATTATCCCACCATCCCTTAAAGCAGGATTTCTCAACCTAGATGCTATTGACTTTTGAGGCCAGATCAAACTTTGCTGCAGGGGCTGTCTAGTGCATTGCAGGATGTTTAGAGTGTGCCTGTACCCTACCCACTAGATGCCAGTCAACTTCCCTCCTCCCACCCTGTGACAATCAAAAATGCTGCCAAATACTGGAGGCTGTAATGCAGCAAATCGCCCCTTGCAGGGGTTCTCAAACTTATGTGTGTATTAGAATGCCTTGGAGAGCTTATTAAAACAGGGGTTTCTAGGGCCCAGTGCCACAGTTTCTGATTCAACATATCTGGAGCGGGACCTGAAAATATGCCTTTTTAGTGAGCTCCCTGCACTTCTGGTCCAAGACCACTCTCTGAGAACCACTGGCCCACGTTGCTGCACTCCTCTGCCTGCCTGACTCATCACCACATGGCATTCTCACTCCCAGCAGGAGACACAGACAGGAAAGTGAGAACAAATAATATATTTTAAGGATGTAATGGGGAAGTCACACATGTGACTTTTGCTCACATTCCTTTGTTAAGAATTTAGACTTATGGCATACCTAAGTGCAAGAAGCCTGGGAAATGTAGTATCTAGGTGGGTAGCTATGTGCCCAGTAAAAACTCAAGAGTTCTAGTACTAAAGGGAAGATTGGGAGATTGGATAATAAGGGACACTTTGCAGGAGTGGATAATATTACTTAGCTATAAATTACCAGACTGTGAAGCTGCTCCATCCGGAAACTGACCTAGAAGAAGGCACATCAGTCTCAAATCTTGGACTTGGAGCTCAAAATGAGACTTTAGGCATCCACCTTTGAAGAAGAGATGCATGTGGTTCAGGTGGGCAGGGACTTTTGAAGATGTATGTCTGGGGAAAAGGGAGCATGTGATATGGTAAGAACCAGAAGCGTGGATTTGCCAGTGGATTATCTCCTTAATATCCATTCCACCCCCCATTCCTAAAAGACAACAAATTTCCCAGCTTTGTGGTTTGAGAAATTTTAACTCTACTCTCCACTTCCAGAAATTAGTCCTGATTGGTCTAAGCCAATCAAGGAATCAGATTTCCCTAGTCACAGTGATAGGTTCAGGGATGGGCCCATGACCTATAAACTTGTCCAACCAGACCGTCTGATGTTTGGGGCAGCAGATGCTCTCTTTCCCCCTGGATGTGAATGAGGACCCTAGTCCTGGAGCAGCTGGAAGCCATGTGACATCAAAGAAGCCAACCCAAGGATGAAGCCAAAACAGGAGGAAAGACAAAACCAAGAGGATCCCAGGAAAAGAGACTTGCAATCCTGATGACCGCCGAATCTCTAGACCAAACCATGTCTGATGTTCCACCTTTAGATTTTTAGCTAAATGAACCAATAAATTTCTTATATTGTTTAAATCAATTTGGTTTAAGGTTTTATCACTTGTAACCAAAAGTATTCTCAATAAAAGTTCGACCTGAATGTGTTTCTTCCTTGGTACCTAAAAGCACCTAATAAAGGCAAGGGCACAGTTATCTCCTGAACAGCTACATTGTGTGAGCCCTTGGCATCATTAGCTCACCTAAGTCTCACAATAACCCTGAAGTAACTGTAAATCAGGAAATTGAGACTCAGAAAGATTAGCTAACCTTCCCAATGTCACTCTGAAAATAAGTGGCTGACCTGAGAATTGAGCTCGTCTGACTCTAAGTTCAATGCTCTTTCTACGTCTTTGGCCTAACATGTTATTTTTTGAACCATGTATATAAATAACAAAGGTTTATATGTTTATTCAAACTCCACGTGGAAAACCATTCTGACTTTTGAAAATCTGATTCAATGATCAAAAACACATGTAGAATATTAGTTAGAAGGTGGTGTAGACTGTAGTAGGGTTTTATAGGCATCTTGGGCAGGTCCTTCAGAGTAATTGGGATGTGGAATGTGGAAGTCATTTTTATGGGAAAGTTGGGACATGGCCTCCTGTAGGCAGCCTCAGGCAAAAGAGTGAGTATATCAAGAAAAAAAATCACATTGAACCTGGTGATAAGGTTCATGAGGATGTTAATTAAAAGAAATCTCATATTTCAAGGCTGTATTGGTGATATACTTTCCAGCAATGGCATATAACTAGCACACAACATAAGATTTTATCCCAAGATGTCAGCATTCTTTTGAAAATGGTGCATATGGTTTATAAACTGTCCATAAAATTCCTGTCTTGCTCACCTTCCTATTACAATGCCCACTTGTGCCACTCCTGAAATACTTTGGTTCAGCCACAAAGAATAGAAAGGTGACTATATTGCATTTGCTTGGATGATGATAAAAGTTTGGCTAGCCATGCTATTTTAGCCAATTCAAAAGCCTCTTCTTTCTATGTTGTTTAAAATAATTACAGGCATACCTTATTTTATTGCTCTTTACTTTATTATGCTTCACAGATATTGCGGTTTTTTTTTACAAATTGAAGATTTGTGGCAACCCTGCATTGAGCAAGTCTATCGGCACCATTTTTCCAACAGCATTTGCTCACTTTGTGTCTCTGTGTCACATTTTGGTAATTCTTACAATATTTGAAACTTTGTCATCATTATTATAATAAAATATCTGTTATGGTGATTTGTGATCAGTGACCTTTGATGTTATTACTGTAATTGTTTGGGATGTCAGAAATTTTGCCCATACAAGACTGCAAAGTTAATCTATCAATGCTGCGTGTGTTCTGACTGCTCCGCCAACTGGCCATCTCTCTCCCTCTACCCAGGCATCCCTAGTCCCTGAGACACAACAATACTGAAATTAGGCAAATTAATAACCATACAATGTCTTTTAAGTGTTAAAGTGAAAGGAAGAATTGCATATCTCTCACTTTAAATCAAAAGCCAGAAATAATTAAGCTTAGTGAGGAAGATACATCAAAAGCACAGATTGGCTAAAATCTAGGTCTCTTATGCAAAACCATTAGCCAAGTTGTGAATGCAAAGGAAAAGTTCTTGAAGGACATTAAAAGTGATGCTCCAATAAACACACAAATAATAAGAAAGCAAAACAGCCTTATTGCTAATAGGGAGAAAGTTTGAGTGGTCTGGATAGAAGATCAAACCAGTCACATTTCTTTAAGCCAAAACCTAATCCGTAGCAAGGCTCTAACTTTCTTCACTTCTACAAAGGCTGAAAAACGAGAGGAAGCTGCAGAAGAAAAATCTGAAGCTAACAGAGGTTGATTCATGAGGTGTAAGGAAAGAAAACATCTCCGTAACAAAAAAGGGCAAAGTGAAGCAGCAAGTGCTGATGTGGAAGCTGTAGCAAGTTATCCAGAAGATATAGCTAAGATCATTCATGAAAGTGGCTATACTAAACAATGTATTTTCAACGTAGATGAAACATCCTTCTTTTGGAAGATGTCATCTAGGACTATTATAGCTAGAGAGGAGAATTCAATGCCTGGCTTCAAAGCTTCAAAGGACAGGCTGACTCTCTCGTTAGGAGCTAATGTAGCTGTTGACTTTAAGTTGAAGCCAATGCTCATTTACCATTCCAAAAATCTCAGGGCCCCTAAGATTCCTTTCAAAATATTACTGCTCATTCATAATACACCTAGCCACCCAAGAGCTCTGATGGAGATATACAAGGAGATTGATGTCATTTTCAGGCTGCTGACACGATATCCATCCTGCAGCTGATGGATCAAGGAGTCATTTCAACTTTTAAGTCTTCTTTTTTTAAAAAAATACATTTTGTAAGTCTATAGCTTCCATAGATAGTGATTCCTCTGATGGATTTGGGCAAAGTAAATTGAAAACCTTCTGGAAAGGATTCACCATTCTAGAGGCCATTAAGAACATTCATGATGTGTGGGAGGACATCAAACTGTGAACATTAACAGGAGTTTGGAAGAAATTGATTCTAATCTTCATGGACAGCTTTGAAGGGTTTAAGACTTCAGTGGAAGATAACTACAGACATGGTGGAAATAGCAAGAGAACTAAAATTAGAAGTGGAACCTGAAGATGTCACTGAATTGCCACAATGTCATGATCAAAATTGGGTGAATAAGCAATTATTTTTTAGGGTTGAGCAAAGAAAGTGGTTTCTTGAGATGGAATCTACTGCTGGTGAAGATGCTGTGAACATTGTTGAAATGACAACAGAGGATTTAGAAAAGTACATAAAGTTAGTTGCTAAAGCATTGGCAGGGTTCGAGAGGACTGACTTCAATTTTCAGAGAAGTTCTACTGTGAGTAGATGCTGTCCAACAGTATCACATGCTATAGAGTAATCTTTCAATCATCAAAAAGTCTGTTGATATAGCAAACTTCATTGCTGTCTTATTGTAAGAAATGGCCACAGCCACCTCAGCCTTCAGGAACCACAATCTTGATCAATCAGCAGCTATTAACATCAAGGCAAGACCCTCCATTAGCAAAAAAGATTACAATTAGCTGTAGACCCAGATGATCATTAGCATTTTTAAGCAATAAAGTATTTTTAATTAAGGTATGTACATTATTCTTTGGACATAATGCTACTGCAAACTTAATAGAATACAGTACAGTGTGAACGTAACGTTAATATGCACTGGGAAGCTTTGTTGCACCATTCACTGCATTGTGATGATCTGGAACCAAACCCGAAATATCTCTGAGGTATCCCTATATCCTTTTGTTGGGATTAGAAATAAGAATTGTTCACTTTTACATCCACAGTAACTGACAATGGGTTTGTTCTTGAAAATTACTCTTTGCATTGAAACAAATACTTGATCTATCCCCTGAAAATAAGAGAAAAAAAAAAAACAAACTACATCCCTTTACCCTCACTTCATACTTTTCCATCCTTAGGTTCCATTTCCCTTCAGAAAGTTTACATCAAAAATGTTCTCAAAGCCCCTGATTTCAGCTTAAGGAACTACAGCTTTGCTAATGTTAGTATAATGATAAAAGTTGTTTAGAACTCAGCTTGGGTCAGAAGCCCATTTGGAAGAAGCTGCTTTTACCACCTCAGATGTACATAATTATGTCTATAAATAAATGCTAAAATATCAATGAAAGAGGCTTGGTAGGATCCTTTAACATCAGGCACTAGTTATAAAGTAGATTTAATGCCTTAACCATCTCATTTGTGTTCTTACTTTGTCTCTTACGAAGTAAAATGTACCAATTTTTTTTTCCTGTACCCAGGTTTTGACATTCTGTTTAAAAAGTTCCCTATGTAATTTTGCTATTTTCTGCCTCCTGGCCTGTGACAAGGATTATTTAAAATTTAGATGCTCAGTAGACCCAGTTCCCCTTCATGGGTATTCAGCTAAACCACATTTTCCACCCCACTTGCATCAAAGTGATGCCACGTGACCAATCTTCACCACGGGCCTATGAGTGCAAGTCACGTGCCGCTACTACACAGAGGGAGCCAGGGGCAGAGGATCCCTCTCCACACACTCTTTCTTCATGTGCTGGCCAATCAGACGCAGCGTACACAGCAGAGGATTCCGAGGCCTAAGGGGACAGACGGGCCACTAGAAAAGAAGAGCCTGGGTCCCTGAACGACAGCATGGAGCAGAGCACCTCACCCTTTCAAATCCCGCTGATCCCCATTGGACTGAGACATAAACAAGAAACAATGGACTGCTTTCAAATTAAGTATCTGAAATCTGGGGGCTATTTGATAAATCGTTACCTAAATTGACTAATTCATTGATCTATGAGAGAGCAGTTAAATACCGTTCAGTGCCCCTGGAAGGCCCAAAACATTCAAGGCATCAACTAACCAAGTGACTCTACATTATAGTAATCTGAACTATGCCACTTAGCCTTTGGGTTCATCCTGCCTGACATCTTCCTCATCTCAACTTCAAGCACCTGGGAAACAAAGACCTTGTCTTACCTTCTGTTCCATGGTGCCTACTGCAACTAGCACATTTTGAGTAATTAATCATAGCGGTTAATGAATAAAATGTTTCAAGAGCCTGTTTCCTCTTCATTTGAAAGGATCTGGGGTGGAGGATTGAAAGTAACATTTGCTGAGACTCTATTGAATACCTGGTGCTGTGTAAGTTGTAACCCAGATGTCTCTGATATTGTCATCTAGGTTAGATCACCTTAAGCCTCCCCCCATACCACACCTGGAGAAGTCCAAAGCCTTCCCTGAAAATTTCCAGGGAGGCTAACACGCCTATGGTCATCCACAGCTCAGAATTCCAGCCCCTACTGCATCCATTCCATTTATGGATCATGTTTTCATCTCACACATCCTCCATCTGGTCTACCTCATGTCAACTCAGACATGAAGTTCAACTGTTCCCTCAGTTTCTACCAAGAGTGAGAGCGCGCGCGCACACACACACACACACACACACACATACACACAGAGTCTTAATGCTTTTGGTGTGTGTGCAGAGCAGAGCAGAACACCTCACCCCTCCAATCCCAGCTGGTACACATTCGACTGGGACATAAAAACCATGGTCAGATTAAGTCACTGAAACATGGGGGCTGATCAGAGATTTAGCCAAAGGTGAGATGGTTTCATCCTAGCAGCTAATTTAAACACTATCATTCCTGTCCTTCAAGGGTCTTTAGCTCTGACCATCAAGACATTTTTCAATGGTCCTTCTTACAAACACAACCTCGATCATATCAATAACCTCTTGTACTCTTTCCCCTCTCATCCTCTTCATCTCTTTCCTTCCAGGTCACCCCAGCCCACTCCCCAATCCAAATTCTTTTCATTCCATTATGAAAAGGGTCAGGCTTAACTCAGACCCTACTGCCTAAGGCTCCAGGCACACACTTGCATATATTAATCCAGACTCTGCTGACCCAAAGGAACTTCCCTACAATGAAAGACAGCTTTCCTAAAAGGTCATTAGGACTTAAAAGTTTTTTCCTCCTCCATTACACACACAAACGCATACCACAATAAAACTGTTAGCGTCCACACTGCTAAGTCCAATGGTCAATTCTCAGATCTGATCTTACTGGACTTTTAAATAGCATTTGACACTAGTGTGTCACTCCCTCCCCCCTGAACACTCTCCTCATTTGACTTCCAGGATAGCAAACTCACCTGGTTTCCCCCCCACCTCCCTGGTTACCAGACTTTGCTGGCCTCGTTACCATCCCAACCTCTAAATGTCAGTCCTTTGATCTAATCTCTCTGTTTTTAATTCTACGTTTATCAACATTAGACCGAATGTTACTCTCATCAGCATCATCACTTTAAATACCATCTCTTTGCAGACAAATCCCAAACTTATATCTCCATCCCAGACCTCTCTCCCAAATTCCAGATTTATGTATCTAATCGGCCGTTGGATCTTACTTGGCGTCTTAAATTTAAGATGTCCAAAAATGAAGTCCTGATTTCCACTTCATGTAACAAACTGACTTCTCCCCAAACCTTCCCCGTCTCAGTAATGGCAACTCCATTCCTCCTGTTGTCCCTTCGCCTTTGAGTCCTCTCCTTCTTCAAACACCCAAGCCACTGGTAAATTAGCTTTATCTTGAAAATACACAAAAAATCCAACCATCTCTCGCCACTGCCACTGCCACCACCCTGATTCAAGCAACAGCATCTCTCATCTAATAGATCTCTTTGGTTCTCCCTGTGTCCCCCTCTCCTCTCCTTGATAAGTTAATTCCTACTCACCTTTCAAAACTCAGTTCACATGTCCCTACTCCAGAGAAACCTTCCCTGACTTGTAGACAAGTTGACCCTCGTACACTTCTCCCTCAGTGCACTTATCACTGGTGCAATTTTCCATTAATTTTCTTTGGTTTGGGTTCATGTTTGAGAAGACTGACACCTTGTCTGTTTTTGTTATCTTTGAATTCTTATTGCTCGTACATAGCCTGTCACAGAGTAGATTCTCAATATTCTGCCTTTGTATCTTCTATCCTCTATTCTGAACACAGCAGCCAGAGTGATCCTGTTAAAATGAAAATCACTTCTCTATCCAAAAGTCCTCCCAAACTCAATCAGAGTAAAAGTCCTTATGGTGTGATCTAACCCCTGCCACCTCTCAGGCCTCACTGGCTACTGCTCCTCTACCCCCTGCCCCTCCTCTCCAGCTGGCTGGACTGGTCTACTCTATTCCTCAACTATGCCAAGCATTCTCCTGTTTCAGGGCCTTTGTTCTCACCTTCCATCTAATGCTCTTTCGCATTCTTCATTTAAGTATCATTTTCTCAGATTGCACATGTCCTGTCCTCCTTTCTGTTGCATTTTTCTTCTTAACATTTATCACCATTTAACACAGAGATATTTTACTAATTTTCCTTGTTTATTTTCTGTTTTCCCTACCAAAATATGGGCAGTGACTATTATCAATGTTGTTCACTGCTATATTTCCAGTGGCTATAAGAATGCAGTGCCTAGCATGCAGAAAGTACTTGATAAATATTTGAATGAATGTCAACCATAGCCCTGGAAGGGATTCTTGTCCCATTCTGCAGATGAGGAAACAGAGGGTCAGAGAGGTGACAGCATCTGTTCAGTTAGTAAGCGAAGCTGCAATTCAAATTCAGTTTCAGTGCAACTCTCAACATCATATTAATTTCATAGCACAATATTGTCTTCCAGAGGGACCCAGAGCTTCACAGCCACAAGAGACCTCTGACACACTTCTGGAGTCTATGAAACCAACAGGAATCAACTGAGCACCAGCAATTGTCAAATATTATTGAATACATTATCTCATTCACTGAGTCAGCAAATATTGAGAATCTACTCTGTGACAGGCTATGTGTGAGCAATAAGAACTCAAAGATAACAAAAACAGACAAGGTGCCAGTCTTCTTAGACAGGAACCCAAACCCATGAAAATCAATGAAAGATTGCACCGGTGATAAGTGCAATGAGGGAGAAGTGTACAAGGGTCAACTTGTCTACAAGTCAGAGAAGCTTTCTCTGGAGTAGGGACATGTGAACTGAGTTCTAAAAGGTGAGTAGAAATTAACTTATCAAGCAGACGAGAGGGGAACATCGTAGACAGAGGGAGAAGTACATGCAAAGGCTCTATGGTGACAGGGGATATGGTAAGTGGAAGGGATGCAAAAGAAGGCCCGTGTGGCTGGAGCCGAGGGCATTGTTGATCTATGCTGCAGGAGGAGGCTGAAAGTAGAGGCTGGACCTTACAAGGAGTTTTAGCTCTGTTAAGATAAGATAAAGTGGCCTTTATCCCAGAGCACTGGGGAGCCACTAAAGGGCTTTAATCTCAATCAAGACTCAAACAATTTTTCTTCAGCATCAATTATTTGTCAAACACAACAAATCCCTTAGGAAGATATTACTAGAACCATTTCCTGGGAAAGGAAACTGAGTCTTTTAAGAGTTAAGTGACAAGTCCAAGGTCACATGGCTGGCAAGTAGCAGAATGAGAATTTAAAATTAGACTAGCCCAACTTTAAAGTCCATGCACTCTTATCTAGTAGAGGAGGGAAGGACAGAGATGCTAGAGAAACCAGCATTTGTCCCTCACCTGGGGCCAGATGAAGGCAAAAAATCCCAACCACCTTCGAGATACCTGCAAGAACCTCCATGCTTCACCCTTCCCTGCCCACCTGACCCAAGGAAGGGGGCCTGTTCCTCAGCTCTCTGGCCCCTCAGGACTGCTCTTTCAAGTCAACCAGGTCCAGGCCAAAGAACAGGTGCCAAAAGAGATTGCACGGGTGTGATTGCAAAGAGACCGATAAGTAGAGGATTGAAGAATATCAACAGATCATATAATCCCCACAATTATAGGAACAGGCTGGCTCAACTATGCATTTCACTTGGCTTTTTAAAATTTTTATTATTATTGTTATTATTACTATTATTATTGGAAAAAGCTCAAGACAGTGAAAAGAGCACTGGATTTGGAGCAGAAAGACCTGTTTTCAAGTCTTAGCTGTGCCATTTGAAAACCTGAGCCTCAGTTTACGTAACTGAAACCTTTTACTGGATTGCTGGGAGCATTTAAGTAGATAATGCATAAAAGTGCTGTAAATAACACTCCAGACATGAGACCATTCTTGTGGACAGACATCTAGTTTGCACAGCATTACAGGAGACACCTATGGCTGCATCTGTTTTACGATGATTTCTTGGTTTCCTTTGCTGGTCCCTCCTCCAGCAGGCTGGCCCTTGAGTGTTTGGGACTGCAGAGTGCTGTCTTCGTCTCCCTTTCTCCCCTGCTACGGAGACTGTTTGTAGGTGATCATCTCCAGTCCCATGACCTAAGCAATGACAATCTCGAAACCTCCCGCAGACGCCGTCTCCCAACTAGGTATCTCACACGATATCCCACAGGCATCTCAAATATGGTTCAAAATGGAATTTTCTGTCTTTCCTCTGCTCCTTCAACACCGTGCATGTCATCTTGGTGAATGACACCATAAACCTGTGGTCCTCAACCCCAGACCGTGGACCAGTACTGGTCCGTAGCCTGTTAGGGACCAGACAGCAGAGCTCTGCCGCCCACCTCTCTCACCTCCCCACTCATCCATGGGAAAATTGTCTTCCATGAAACTTAGGAGCCATGGAGGCCACACAGCAGGAGGTGAGCAGCAGGGAGTGAGTGAAGCTTCATCTGTATTTACAGCTGCTCCCCATTGCTGGCATCACCACCTGAGCTCTGCCGCCCTTCCCCACCCCCATCAGTAGAAAAACTGTCTTCCATGAAACAGGTCCCTGGTACCAAAAAGGTTGGGAATCACTGCCATAAACCACTCTTTCTCTCATCCTCACTATAAACTTTGAGTCATAATAATTTAAATAACATTTATTAAGGACTTACTAGCTATCAGACACTGTGCTAAGCATTTTATTAATATACGCATTTTCTGATTTAAGCATTAGAACAGCCACATGAGATTTACAATGCATTCAGTAGTAGCCTTATTTCACAGACAGGAAAAATGAGGTTTAGAGTGATGTTAGGTCTCACGCTCATGGGGTTCAGGGCTGTGTTCCTCCAGAGTCTTGCTGTGTCATGTAGTTTCATGTTCGACTCTTCCTGTTTTCTCATCTCCTCCAACCATCTGGTCACCAAAACTACTTAAATTGACCTCAAAAACAAACACATCTCAATTCCAACAAGCTTTTTTCTATTCCTCTAGTCAATTACTTAGTCTTGACCTTCAGCATCTATTACTAAGATTTATTTATTTATACTTAACAATTATCTATAACACTTACTAATTGCCAGGCATTATGTTAAGTACTTTACAAATATTAACTCCTATAATTCTCCTAGCAGTCTCATGAGATGTATTTTTGATTGTCCCCAATTTATAGATGAGGCATTAGTAACCTGCCCTACATCACGTAGCTAACAAATGATAGAGCTGGGATCTGAACCCAAGCAGTCTGGCTCCACCTGTGATCTTAACCATCACGTCATGGTATCCCTCCAATATGGTCACAATGAGGTCGTCGGTGGTTCCCCTGATACCTGCTCTCTACCAAGCCTCAAGAAAGTCTCCAGATTTTGCTTCATAAATCCTTTCCCTGCTTATAGCCCCCATTGGCTTTCTCTTGTTACAGCCCATACTCTCTAGCACAGGCTTTTGTGCTCCAGATGCAAAGTAACACCTGGGGCCCTCTCCCATAGTACAGGATGCTGATCACTCCGAAGTCACTGTTCTTCCCAAGCCCCTCGCACCTCCATGCACTTGTGTGTGTTGCTCCCTCTATACGAAATGCCCATCCCCTCTGAAATAAGTTCACTCATCCTTCAAGACTCGAATGTCATCTCCTCTTAAGGAGGTTCATTCCTTACTTTTAGTATGTATCATATGACATTCTGAAAAATTTTAGCCCTCTCTTCTGCACACTTTCCTGCCCTGCACCCGTCCCCCCACCTTGAACGGGGCTGCTAAACCCTCTAAAGCTGATCCCCATCTTATGCATTATTTCAGCCCTTTCAGCAATTCTCAGGACACAGTAGGTGCACAGTCCATATTTGCTGGATGATGCAGAGGGTCTATAGGATTCGTCCAGAGCCTCAAAGAAGGATATTGGAATTTTGGTGCTCTGAAATTCCACTTTGAGTAGAGGATAAGTAGTTTAAGAAAAGTAAGAAAAAGAGTAAAAACTTGCATTTCTTTCTATAGGTAAAATCAGAGTTGAGTGTGGGTATACACAATTCGAGAAAATAATTAGAGCCATCCTTTGGGGGAGTTTTCTTTTTGTTTAACATTCATTACACAACCGCACACGCTGCCTGGTAGTCAGAGCATACATGTGACTTCCCCACCTTCCTGGGCTTATATTTCTCGCAATAGTGGGACATCTGTGTGGAATTCATGCTCACAAATATTCTACAAACATTAACTGATGTCCTTTCATGGTTAGTGAGTGCTTCTGTTTCTTTTTTACTAGTATTGTTGTTTTGTTGTTGTTTTTTACTTCTTTTCCCTTTTGTGTTGTCGTTTTGCTGTTTTTTGTCTTCTTATCTCTGGTTTGTCCAATAACGATAAGAGTAAACACTTACTGAGCACTTACTATGAACCTGACATTGTGCTAATACTTCTGATAAAAATCAGTTTGTGGATTTTTCTCTTGTGAGCATCAGAGTGAAATAAAGTTGCTGGATCTGAAGGTCAAAATGGTAGTAAATATCATTGAACACATATTCTTTGAAAAGCACCATTTTTACAGGTGCTTGTATCATGTCAGCTAGAATGCCAAATGTGGGATTGCCAGTGTCCAGAGGAGAAGCAGTCCTGACTTTGAAAGACACAACTTGGTTACGATACACACTGCCACCAACAAGATACGGGGACATCTGTTTGCCTTATCTTTACCACGATGGGTATTGACAAATTTCTTATTTTTGTCAGTCTAATGAATAAAAACTGTAGCAAATTATTTCAGTTCGCATATCTCTGACTCTAGAGAGTTGAAAATCTGTTCATTTATGTTTGGACATTTTCAGTTCCTACTCTGTGAATTATCTGTTTATAACTTTTGCCCATTTACTATTAGATTTTCTTTTTCTGATCAATTTCAGAATGTTCTTTATATTTTAGAGGTTATAATCCCCACTGAGAGGGGAGGACTGAAAGTAATCAAACATACGTCAACAGAGAAATAGTGTCAAATAAATGATGACATTCCCAAGCTATGGAATATTATGTTAAAAAAGAATAAGCCATGGGGAGGCCAAGGTGGGAGGATAGCAGCAGCTCAGACATTCGACACCAGCCTGAGCACAGTGAGACCCCGTCTCTATCCCTAGAAACAAGAAACAAAAAAAAGACAAAAAAAATACACAAAAAAGAATAAGCCAGATCTGTTTGTGTTGACCTGGAGAGATGTCTGGGGCTGTCAGTGGAAAGAAGCAAGTTGTAGGTAATTTATTTAGTAGGATACCATTTTTATTTACAGAAGTTAGAAAATAAACTGTAGCGTGTGACTGTATGCATATATATATTAATAGTATATGTTTATATACTTATCTATTTTATAGATATGTTTGTAGGAACACAGGGAAAATTGTGAAAGGGTATACACCAAACTAGTATCTCTGGAGAGTAAGATTAGAAAGAGATGAGGGAGTAGACACTTTGCCCTTATGCACCACTGTATCCAGTGACTTACTTCAATGAGCAGTATCGGTGACATTTTTTGAAATCTAATGAAAACAGTGAATTAAAAAATAAAGTATGACAATCTATACCTAAATCTCCTTATATAAAAGGTGTACAGTCCCCAATTTCTTCTAAAAGTGCCAGAAACTAGAAAATGTACAGGTCATTTTACCTTACCTTACCTTAGCTTCAGACAACGGTTCAGTTCCCTTGAATTACAGTTTAGAGAACTATTGTCATTTTTGAGATTATCAATAACACATATGTAAACCAAATCTCTCTCCTCCATCCAAATCTAAGAACATGTTTTATAGACCTGAAAATCTATGGGAATGTGAGTCAGAGGAGGATGGAGAGTAGCCGTCTGCAATGGGTATGCCCCGTCACTCCCAAGCTGGCCTCCTGCCCCCATGGCAGGGGCAAAATGCTCTCCAGAGTCACAAGAAAGTTTCCCAAGTGAAAATGCATCTCAATTGTCCAACGGGCCACTAATTACAAACGTTCTTTCTCGAGAGCCCCTCATTCCTTTTGTTAAGTCTTTTCTTCCCCTCTTTAAAAAGAAACTCCCTCTAGGAGAGAAGGTGCAATTTGCACCTCACTGAGAATGAGTTTATCTGTTTCTTGCTCCAGAATAGGATTTAATAAGAGGGAAAGCCCTGAGGGGCCCCTGCGATGGAGCAGGACAGAAGGACAGCACTGGAGGAAGACATTTGAAGCCAGGGGCACAGAAATAAAACTTTGCTTAAATCACCCTTTTGCCTGAGGTTAAGCAACTTTTTTTGACACTAGCCTGTAGTGGTAGGAGCGGGGAGGCAGGATGGTGGGAGAAGAGAGGCACCCACATGACTCAAGCACACTGGAGGTGACAGGGTTGGGTGCTGAGGGGCTGACTGGATCACCCAAGACCATCCTGCCCTGCAGTGCTTTCTTCCACATCCGTTAGCACCATCCTACATCCTTCTTGGGAAGACATAAGGTATGTAAATATAAGTAAATATAATCCAGGCTCGGCCAAGTTACTGAACGTATCTTGCTGACAATTCCTTTCAACAGGAACATGAGCAAAAAAATACTTAACTCTTAGAACTTTGGGAGGATGAAATGAGGTAATGCACGCCCGGCACGATGCCAGGCCCTCAACAGAAGTCAGCACCCTTCGCGCTGACCAGGGGAGAGCCTGAGCAGTCCAAGGGAAGGTCAAGGCTCAGCACAGCTGCCCTCCTTCTCCGTTAAAGCCAAAGTATTTTGGGACACACAATCCACGTTAATTTGCGTAATCTCTTGCCTATTCTGTGCTTATTCTGGAGATAAATAGATGACTTCAGAGGTCGGCACTGTCACTCCATTTTTCTCATGAGTGCCAGGAACACGTATCAAAGAAAGAAGGAAAGAAAGAAAGAATGAAAGAAGGGGGAGGAACGGGAAGAGAGGGGAGGACAGGAAAGGGCAGGAGAGGAGAGGAAAGGAGGAAAAAACTGGTTTGTCCAACAAGCTACACAAGCTAAGTATTTTCCTGGTAACTTGACTGGCATTTACGTAACACAGTCCAGAGCAGTAAGGGCCCGGGCAACATGCCAGGAACACTGAGGTCTCCAGCACATTCAAACAAGCTCTCTCTCCCTTCTTCTTGTTGCCTTTTGCCCACGAGCCTTGGGCTGGCATTTAACCAAAAAAAGCCTATTTGTTTTCTGTTTAGATGGTCCCTTCATTCTTCGGCACGGAGTATCATGAAAACTTTATGTTGCATAGAATATATTATTCCACACTCAGCTGGGGTCATTTTTCAAGATCCCCCATCCAGAAATGAGACCCACTGGGAATGAATAACTCAGCCTACTGGGCTAAAAAAATCACAAACTGAAAGAAGAAAATATCACCACATTCTAAATAAATCTGGCAAAACTCAACTTTTTCAATCTCTTCTTTGCCGGGGAGGAGCAGTGGTGGTAAAGAGGACAAAAGAATTAAAAAGTTTAAACTAATTTTCCCCATGTTTACTCAGCATTTCGTGTATTACCTAGATGTCATCCTCTTGTGCTCTCTCTTGCTCGCTCTTGCTCTCTTTCATGCATAGACAGTCCTCCCCACCATCATTTACAACAACATAGAAGCATCCTGAAACACACACAGACACACACACACTCTCTCTCTCTCTCTCTCTCCTTCCTGTTCTCACTCTCCCCTTCACCTGCCATTTCTCTGTCTCCCTGTGCAGCATCCTCTGCCCCGTGTTCTATTCACTCTTTCATCCACCATGGTTTCAGCCATCCCAAAACCGCTCTTGCCAATTTCACCAACGATCTTGTAAACAAACCCAAAGAACAATACTGTGTCTCAACAGCTTCTGGCATAATCTCCTTCTCTCCTTTCCTCCTCCTTTCTGGGTGCCACCCTCATCTCTTTTTTTGCTCACTTCACAGCCAGTCCTTCCACCTGTCTATCATGGCTCCTCCTCTGACAGACCTGACTTCCCCTCCCTTCCCTTCCATTCTTTAATTCTTTCTTTCACTCTTTCTTTGATGCTTGTTCTTGACACTCATGGGAAGGATACAGTGACCATGCTAATGGCTAGAGTCATCTATTTATCCCAACAATAAAGTCAGGATTCCCAAGGCTCTTGGCTTCTCCATCTACATCCTCTTTAGAGGATCTTATTCATTGTACGGCTTTAAAAACACATCTGTGTCAATGACTCCCAAATGCAGAGATCCATCTTCAAGCCCAGCCTCCTACATACCACTGCCTTCTTGTAAGTTGCCTTGCATAGCTATTTCAAAGGTGCCCTGGCCAGAAAGGTGCCCTTTATCTTCCCTGGGCCCCCAGTTCACTAACCCCATCCCCAACCAAACCCTTTCAACCCACCGTTCTCCATCTCAGTAAATGGCACCAACAGGGACTTGGGACTCACTCTTGACCTGCCCTTCCGCATACACATTTATACACACAAAGAGAAATTTCAGTCCATCAGCACATGCTGAAAGCCCCTTCTCCAAAATACAGCTCTATTTTGTCCACCACTCTTTATCTTCACTGACACCAACTTGTACCTGGCACCATCATCTCTCTCCTGGACTACAGACTGTTACAATAACCTGCAAGCTGGTCTCCCTGATTCCACTCCTGCTCTTCTTCTTTCTGGCCTCCAAAAGGGAGCAGAAGGATCTTTTTACAATGCAGGTCATGCCTATGCCCCACTTAAAGCCTTTGAATAGTTTTTTATTGCCCTTTGAAAAAGGTGCCAACTATTACCACAGCTGCATGGCCTATGTGATCTGGCTCCTGCCTGACCCTCCAGTGGTGTCTCAAGCCACTCCCTCTCCCTGACCATTGCTCATTCACACCATCTTCTCAAGAATTCCTGGAAAACACCAACCTCTTTCACCTCCGAGCCTCTGCACCTGTTGTCACCTGAGGTGCCTCTTCCCTGATCCAGACGTTCTTCCCTGAATCTTCTGATGACTGGCTCCTAGATCCAGTTTAGGAGTTAGTTTCTCAGAAAGTCTATCTCAATTAGGCCCCACCTCTCTGCCACTCTTTATCACAGTGCGTTTTACAACATGTACTGCAGTGTCGTGATGGCCAGCCCCTAAAATCACCCCATGATTTCCACCTCCTGGCATCCACATCTGGCTGTGGCCTCTTTCCACACTACACCAGGGCTGATCATGTAACTAATGGAAAAGAGAAGAGATTATGTGTCACTTCTGAGACAAGATTATAAAAGACACTGGGGCTTCCATCTCTTTCTCTCTCTCTCTCTCCCTCTTGGTTAACTTGCACTAGGGAAAACCAGGTGCCATGCTGTGAGCAGTCCTGTGGAAAGTCCCATGTGCTGAAGAATCAGAGCCTCCTGCCAAGCGCCATGCAAATGAGCTTGGAAGTGGATCCTTCAGCCCAGCCAAGCTTTGAGAGCTGCAGCCCCAGCCGACCTCTTGACTGCAACCTCATGAGGAACTCTGAGCCACAATGACCAGCTAAGCCACTCCTGAATTCCTTACCCTCAGAAGCTGTGTGAGATAATGAGTATTGGGTGGTTTAAACTGATAAGTTTTGGGGCAATTTGTTACTTAGCAAAAGAATTGATTGATTGAAATATGATTTGTATATATGCATACACACATTATTTTACCTATTCATTGCCTATCTTCCCCACTGGAACAGCTAACACGTCCACTCTCACATTATAAGTGGCTAACACACAGTAGTCCCTCAATAGATATTTGCAGAATGAATGATTAAAATGTCTGTTACTATTTTACCATCAATAAAACATTAATTTATCACTGTAGAGTCTAAAAATACCTGTATAATCTCAGTTAGTCCTATGATTAATGGTAAACTAGATACTCTTTCCATTTCAAAATGAAAAATCTGAAGCACCAAGACCCCAGGTGATTTGTTGATGGCTCCCCTCCCATTGTATCATAAGAGCTAATGTTCCAACTCTGGGCCTCTGATTCCAACCCTGGTGTTCTTTCTCCTACACACAATGACCGCTTGTCAATCACCCACAGAGCACGAGCTCCATCATTCTGACATTCACATTTCTGCACAAAGCATCCAGTATGTTGGTGTCCTGAGGCAGCTATCTCTTGCCCAACCAACCTGTGGCTAAGTTCATCAGACCTACTTGACCCAACATCAACACTGTGCAGAAAAACGTCTGATTTAGGAGCACAGAATTGTTCATTTCTCCATTAAATGGTAAGAAAAATGTATTACATGGCTTTACTTTCCTCTACCAAAACTATAAAAGGAAGAAAAAACATCTTAAGGAGTCCCCAGGACTCAATTTTAAACATACTACCAAATTTCAAAATCTCTGAGGACTTCCAAAAGTAAATACTTTTTTTCAATCCTTAGACAAACATTCTTTTGAATGATAGCACATTCTCGAGTGTCTGGGGTGATTTTACCACTGAGCAGATTATCTGAGGGTCCTCCTCTCTCCTGCCCAAGTAAGTCCCAGGTTGGTACAAGTGAGAAAGAACAAGTATTTAGCTGAACTCAAGACTAAGTGATCCAGAAAAGGGTTCACAACTAAGTTAGAACGTGTTTCTTTGTGCTCTTCTTAAACCAAATACCACCCAATTTCAAATAAAGAAAAAGATATCAAATGCATGTATTAATTTGTCTTAAAAATCAAGTTTTTAAAATTTTTTAGCATCACATTTTTCTGATAATTACCATTATCATTTCTCCTGCTCCTATAAGAAAAACTTGACCCAAGATAGAATTATTTTAATCAAATTAGAATCCCAAATTTGCTTTCTTGGGTTTGTTGCCTCTGATTCATCATATATAAAATGGGAATAATAAGATTCCTATTTCATAGAGTTGTTATTGTGAGGATTAAATAAGTGGCTGGAAGAGTGTCTAGGACATAATGATCTTTGTATAACTACTGGTTATTAATATTATTCTAGTTGTTACTATTGTATTGTTATTAATGGATTTTCAATGTCTTTTCTTGCCTACAATAGCATAAATACCTGAAAATTTTAAAATTTATTTTCTGCATGTGGGATCTACTCAGAACATATAAACACATAAACCTCCTCCCAGTTGTTTTCTCTCTCAAGACTACTTAAAGCAAATCACTCGTATATCTGCAATCATTCATGCACTAAACAAAACCCTTATTTTAAAAGGGTCTTAGAGAATGTCCTGCTTACTATTCCTAGTTGCACCACTGCTTTCCTATGTTATTTTGCTCAAGTAAACATCTCATCTTCTGTCACCAGAAAATTGTATTATTCCTAGCAGTGGAGTGAAAAGTTGATAGTGATTACAGGACTGAAGAATTCTCAAACGATTTAGGTCTTCGTTTGAGAGGTGCTGGATATAAAAACTTGGTATTGTTCTTATTCTGTGCCCTGAGGGTAGAAAGTAGTAAGGGAGATAAGCATTCTTTGCCCAGATGTCTCCAATCAAGGTTAGGTCCCCTGAGCCATTTACAATATAAAATCTCACACATCTTGAGATAAGAGGGTATACCTGTAAAACAATAGAAATTTTGGAGCTAGTTCCCTGATATGTTCATTTACATGAAAAAATTTTTTTCTCACCATCAGTATTTTTCTCCCCAAGATTTCCATCCATTTCAGATAGATAGTCCAATAAAATCTCATTCAAGGAGCGTTAGTACTACATAATAGAGTAAACCCATTTTACCCTTAATAGAAATCAATTTCCTTTGCCTAATGAAAGGAAAATTTTTGAGAATTTGTGTTACATATATTTGTTGACATATAACATGAAGTCTATATACATCCAACAGAAATGATTTAACATAACCACAATTAAGACAGGTCAAAAAGAGAAGCAAAAAGCTCTTGTTGGTATCTTACCGGAATAGGATTTTACCTCAAATCGTCTAACTCCAGAGAGTGCATTTGTTAACTCTGTGCCATGCTATATGTCATTCTGGTAGACTCCAACTACCACCTCTTTGTTAATGGCTTAAAATTCTCTAACTTTAGCTCCAGCCTCTTCCTTCAGCCCTCAGGCTGATAATCCTAACTGCCTATGGGGCATTTGCACTTGAACATTTGATAGAATACCTCAAACCTAACTGCTAATCAATTGCTCTTGCCTCAATGATTCTGTAATCCTTTGGACAGACTGCCTTCACGTCCTTATCATACTACAATTTAATGATCTACCTATATACCAATCTCATTTTCTAAAACAAGAGTGCCCAGAAAGCAGAGATCTTTTGAAAATCTGTATGTTCCTAGTTTTAGCACATGAGAAGTATTTGACAAACGTGTACTGAGCGAATATCTGATGTAGTAACTACAATTATGACTCAGGTTAACAAGGACATAGCACTAACAAGCAGACAGAATGGGGTCAGGCTGGCTTACTGGGGAAGGTGGGGAGGGGGCATAAATGGGCATAAAAGGTAAGTGGATAGAACAGGCATAATTACAGGTCTCCAACTTGCCTTTACCACATACCTGATACTTGGGGCTGAAATCATACGAAGCTCCAAATTGTCATCACTCTCTTTACCATTTTTATGACAGTTCTCTTGGCAATGGATTTTGCCAGAGTATGGGAGAATTTCATGTTCAAAGCCTCAGAGAAACCTGATACTTCTTCTTTTTCAAATGGGTCAAATGTCAAGCAACAGACAGAGCATGGCTCAGATTCATAAAACTGCACCAAGATGGTTTGTTCCATTGGAGTCTCACTAAAGTCAAAAACATCCTAGCGTGTTGAGGCAACCAAGGATGTTATCTCCCAAAGCTGTAAAATCTGGCTCTCCCACAGCTCTAAGGCGTTTCTGCAGAACTGCCCGAGAAAGGATTCATCTTTGTAGAAAAAAGCACTATTTCAACTCAACAGAATCTCCTGTATTTAGAAGAGCATGTAGGTTCGCAAATAGGGATTTGTCAAAGGTGCTATAAATAGGGGGACCATATAATTTATTTTCCAAACTGAAACACTTTGGAATGAAACACTAATAATAATTACACTGAGACAAAGCATAAACCAGGACTGTCCCAGGCACATGAGGGCATGAGGTTATCCAAGCGGCAGAGAAAAGGAACGAGGGATTTAGGAATGTGTACAACTTTGTCCTCATGTGATCCTGTGCTAATGAACAGAAAGTTCTCAGTCAATTGGACCCTACTAACTTGGTTTGTGCTAAACACAGACACTGCAAATGATTTTCATACCTATTTTGATTACTGCATCCACCAATAGTTTGGAATGTTTGAGGACACAGACATGATGGATTTTAACCAGTCTATATAAATTCTCTCTAACCAATTATTCTTTCATTCTTCCAGCAAATTTTTGTTGAGCATCAAGTATAATTTGGGAACTAATTAGAGCTCTGGACAGAGCAATTACAAAAATGAATGAACATACCTTCCCTCAAAGAGTCAAAGTGCTAATAGGTGAGAGATACATGAAACCAAATAATGACAGTACAATATATTTAAATGCCAAAAGCACATATTTCCCAAGAGGGCTAGTTCAAATTCTTGAGGCTGCTGGCATCTCTCATTACACTATGGCATCTTATTTTGTGATGTGAAACCCAGGTAAACTGTCATTCTTCTTTGCCTTACTTTTCTTACTGAGGTCTATTTGTATCTTCGTTCACAACATGTATTTAAGATTTATAAAATTACATGTATTTAAATATCTTCCATAATTCGGGTTGTTAACTAAAAAAGAACTCTCCTCTTTCCTCCCTTTCTTCTAGCTTTAAATTACATGGTTCTGTGATTCGCCTTTGCCTTTTATTCCACATGAATAAAGGTTTGCTTTGCAGGAGTACTTATTAAGAAAGTATGGCCATCTTAGCCAAATTGCAAAATACACCACAAAGGTTTGAGTGGGAAGCCCGATGAATGAACAATCTGCAATTCCCCTTCACCTCATTACTGCTGAAATGCCTCAGTTGCAAGGGGACATTTTTATGAAATTCTCTTTTGAGCATTTAGAACTCTATTTTGTAGACCAGATCAATTCCATTCTGAAAATTGCTACACGTGCTTCTATTTTCCCTACTGGTTTTAGAAGTGATCAACATCTCCAGTGTTTGTATCTACCCAGTCATTTAAAGGATTGCAAGACATATCACATACTTTGGCTCGTTTATCTAGCTTCCTTTCCTTTCAAATCAAGAAAGGTTTCCAAAGGGGTATGTTTATTTGAGAAAGGCAAACAGTGGAATTAGTTCATGCACTCATGCATCTGCTGTCTTGTGTTATTTCTCCCATTTTGCACATGGTAAAGTAAAATTTGGTGGATATCCATTAAATTATCTGCCCAGCAACCCCCTCCATGTCCTGCTGAGATCTAATCCCTTGCTTCCTTCTGCCTTAACCCCGGCTCTCAGGTCTACTCTGGGAGTCACATAGTCTTACCTGACCCTACCTCTGGCCATAATTGACAGGTTCAGAGTAGGCACTGACCCAAGCTGAGACAGTCATATAACACCCTGCTCCCTGCCCAACCATCAGCCTCCCCAGAGCCAGTTGGTTTGGGGTAGGCATTGACCAGTCTGGGACCAACTGAAGTCCTTCAGGATTATTTGAAAAGTGTTAAAATAGATATTCCCCTCTGGCAGAAGAAGCCATAACATGTAAAATCTATCTATATTTATACTCAGAGCACTTGAGAGTTCCATACCTCTGTTCCCTGTGTATTATCAATTTTATAATTATTAAAATCTTTTTGAGTTTTTGCTATTATTTTTTGCAGAAGATGATTTGTCTTGTTATTTTAACTTGTACTTCCTGAATATTAATGAGGTGGAGTTCCATCTCACATGTTTTATTGGCCATTTGATTTTCTTTTTCCATGTATTCCTTGCTCACATCCTTTGTGCCTTTTATATTGGGATGTTTGTATTTTTTTCCTGTTGATTTGTAAAAGTTCTTAATTGTTTATGAATATTAACCTTTATCAGCTTTATATGTTAATTTTCTACAATTACAAAATAGAGACTTTCACAGTTAGAATTCAGCTAAATATTGTTTAGGAGAGACGTACTTAAACTAAATAACAGAGAAAGGTTAAAAATATAAAGGTGGAAATGTACACCAAGAAAGTGCTAACAATAACAATGCAAATTTGGCAAAATAAAATCCAATCAAGAGAGAATTCAAAACAAAAAATAAGAATAAATAGGCAAAAAAGGTTATGTTGGCTTCTGATAAAAGTGCTCAGGAGCGGCTGTTAGCACCCAGTGACAGCTCAGCTGCTCCTGGGAGGAACCATACTTTGTAGGGGGCTGTAAGACATTCACATCACCAAATTAGCAAGAACCATAGTTATTTTTCTATGGCTCTAATTTCTCAGAAAGAAGTCCGGGTTTGGGGAGGAAATGGGAGTTTTAGAAACCATGGGAAGTTTAGGGAGGAACCAAGACAGCAACAAAGAGAAGCACAGAGTGTTACGGCAGATGTGTCATTCAGCTGTAGGAGCGGAAATGGCCAAAAAACATTTTAAATGCTGGAAATAAAGCCTCCGCTTCCTTTAAAAAAAAAAAAAAAGTACCAATCCACAAAGAAAATGGAAGGAAAAAAGATAGTGAGCCTTTATAACATGTTAATGGCCATGCACTTAGCAGCACAGTTTAGAAATATAGAAAACAGAAATTACAGGAAATGCAAAACAATCCTGCAGGGAGATCTTAACACACTTGCTCTGAAATCAACAGATCATTCAGAGGTTCTGAATACGAATGAGCATGCCAGTTCTAAGGGATAACTATGAAATTTTACACACAACAAAGAAAGAAAATACATATTTTCAAATACCCCTGACATAATTATTGCCAAAAAAAATCAAGCCAAGAGGCCAAATCTCATTAAATTTTATAAACAAGAAAGTATGCTGAATGGCACCACAATAGTTGCTGGACAATTCAAATACATTTTAAGGTACATAGACCCATTAGGTGAGACATCCAAATGGAGGTATTTTTAAGTGTTTTGTGCTTAATAAATAGTCGAGTGCCAAAAAAAAAAAAAAAAAGAAAGTATGCTAAGTACAAATTCTGCACATAGTAAAATAAAAATAAACAATAACATTAAAAGATAAATAAAATAATATCTGTTATTTGAAAATTTTAAAACTCTCTTCTAAATAATTATTGGATGAAGAAAGAAATCAAAATGGAAGCTACAGATTATTTATAAATATATAGCAAAAGAGCAATGTATCAAAGTCTTTGGACTGCATCTCAAATGTTTTTATACACTTAAATACACTTATTAACAAATAATAAAGACAAAAAGTAAACATAAACTCTCAAGCATTCAAAGTTTTAAATGCTTTGAACAAATTCATTCAAAGTATAGATAAATTAAACTGAAATAAAAAATTAATAAGAAGGCCGGGCGCGGTGGCTCACGCCTGTAATCCTAGCTCTCTGGGAGGCCGAGGTGGGCGGATCATTCTGAGCTCAGGAGTTCGAGACCAGTCTGAGCAAGAGTGAGACCCCACCTCTACCAAAAATAGAAAGAAATTAATTGGACAGCTAAAAATATATATATATATAAAAAAAAAGAAATTAGCCGGGCATGGTGGCACATGCCTGTAGTCCCAGCTACTCGGGAGGCTGAGACAGTAGGATCGCTTGAGACCAGGAGTTTGAGGTTGCTGTGAGCTAGGCTGACGCCAGGGCACTCGCCCCAGGCAAGAGAGTGAGACTCTGTCTCAAAAAAAAAAAAAAAAAAAAATCTGGGAGGAGGGAGTTAAAGAGTATGAGGGAAGAGAACTGGAAGTAGAAAGCATAGATGAGGAAAAATGAGATGATTTCTTTTAAAACACCACAATCCTTTCCTTTGAGACTCTAAAGCCACAAGTAGTCTGAATTCTGATTTAGTAAAAATCTTAATTACAAAATAGCAATTCCTTTATTTGTATGGGTTAAAGGTTTGAAAAGTATTTTCATAAACATCATCTCATGTTTCCTCATAACTAATCTTAAGGATATGCTCATTCTAAGATACACTCAGAGACTGAATCACCTGAACTAGATCAAACAGCAAGCTCCTAACAAGAACCACCCATGACTTCACCTTTACCAAGAACCAAAATGGCTTGGATTTTCAAGTACTAAACTTTTGTGTTTGTGGGAGACATCTTTAGACTCAAGTGAAAGTGACCATAATAAGAAACAGTGCCTTTACCAAATGCTTTCAGTCCAGAGACAACATCTTGCATCCTAATTTCTTTTTCTTTTTATTCTTTTTTGGCTGAGGAGTCTGGTGGCACTGAATCAAGAAATTTACGAAAGGGACGGAATTGTCATTGGCCCTTATCTGATAAAGCAATAACATTTATTCATGAACATACTTACTAATATTCCTGAGGTAAAACAGTTTCTAAAAACTCAGACATGTATCCGATTCCAGGACCCAATTTCTAATGTTTTTTTAAAAACACAAATTTGACAGTAAACAGCAATAATACACTTCAATATTCTTCTCACTGGAAGGTTTAAAAAACTTTAATCCTAATTTACTTTTATTTTAAATTTAGCTCTGAAGCAAAAAAGTTGTAAAGAATTTGAAATTAGTGACAGCTTTCAAAGTTATGAATAGAAACATTAACAGTTTTTCCATCTTCAGTTATGTAGACATTTTTAAAAAATGTTTTTTTAAGTGACAAGTTAAGGACATTTTTCAGGTACATTATGTTGCTAAAGGTTAAATATTATACCTTCACACTCTTTTTTTCATCTGATCCTTCTGTCATAAGATAGGCTTTATCTCCATCAGTTCCTTCAACACTTAGGAAGCAATTAGTTGTATGGCCAATCCCACTAGGGAGAACTTTATCCCACAACATTGCATTGATAACAGAGCTCTTCCCACTGCTTGTCCTGAAGAACATTTAAAATCATGAAAAACCAAACAGTTAAAAATTTGTTCTTTCACTTGGTCTAAGGTCAACTTTTTTAAAATTCCAATTTTCTTAAAATTTCCTAAGGCTGTATTTTTTATGAAAAGGTTGCAACTTGACTTATACAAATATTAGCAAAGTACATTTCAGAAAAAATAAAGCACAGGAAAACAAATCCCATCTTTCTCATAAAGCTACCCTCAACTTTTCCTCCCATCACAAGATGGGTGTATATCCCATTTCCTTAAATCAGGGCTGGTCTGTGACTGCTTCAACAAATATCACACGTCAGAAGTCACACTGGGTAGCTTCCAAGATCAGGTCATAAAAAGCAGTACGGCTTCTGTTTTGTTCACTGAAACACATGTACTTGGAGCCTTGCCACATTAAGTCCAATCACCCTGAGTCTGTGATGTTGCAAGAAGTCAAGCTAAATGGATTGGTCTGGATAGGTGCTCTAGTTGACAGTTTTCGTCTCTGGAGTCATCCCAGCCCAAGTACCAGACATGTGAGTGAAGATTTCAGATGATTCCAACCCTTAGGTGTTGAGCCAATTTTCATGTCTGCTCTGCTGAGGCTCCAGAGATCATAGAGTAAACACAAGACATCCCTGCTGTGCCCTGTCTGAATTCTTGACTCACAGAATCAGTGAGCATAATAAAATGGCTGTTTTTAGTTGCAAAGCTTTGTGTAATTTGTTATACAGTCATAGTAATCAGAATACTTCTAACGGTCTGAAACCCAAGGAACGCCTCATACCCATTTCGAGGATTTTCTTTCCAATCAGTCAACTCAAACCCCAAATGACATTGGGAGCCTTTTGCTTTACTGCAAAAAATCATGCTACCTTTATGGTATATGCTTTACCTCTTTCCTCTAGAGTAAGAGAGAACTTTTCTTATATTATGGATGTTATTCCCAACTCCCTCCCCAGGGAACCATAAAAGCTTCATTATCTGAACATTGGTTTTTACTGTCACTTTATCACAACCTACAAAAGGATGCCTATGACCTAGGATGCCCATGACCTCACTTAAAATTAACCCTTCCAATCACTGCATGAAGCCTTGCTGCAGTGATCCTCAGGAGTCGTTTGCCCCCCATATCAGAATCATCTGGGAAGTCCATTAATGATGCAGGTTCTTCAGGTGCACTGTGAACCCACAGAGTCAGACTCTCTAAGGGTGCTCTGAGGGTGATTCTTATGCTTACTAAAATCTGAGAACACTCAGTCACCCTGCCTTCCCAAAACATTAAAAGAAACAACAAAAACCCCACAGTGGAAAAAAGCAAACTCCTTCTCCTCTACTATCACACTTGTCACAGACACAGTACACACTTCTGTGACCAGATATACAGGGCAGGGGTGGGGAACTTGCAGCCTTTAGCCCACATGTGGCCTTCTATGTCCTTCCTTAAGTGCAGCCTTTTGACTGAATCCAAATTTTACACAACAAATCCTTTTATTTTTATTAACACATTTTTGTTCATCTTTTATGTTTTTATTTTATTTTTAAAATGAATGTATTTAAAATACCAAAGAATAAAACTAAGTTTCAATGAAATACTCCTCCCAGACTGACTGGCAAAATTAGCACATTAGTAAGCCATAAGGGCTAAATTGATGGCTGCTACACTCATGATTTAGTTCTAACCTTCCCCACCTGACTGGCACCACTACTGCATGAGGCTGGTTGTTGAGAGTTTATGGGGGTCAAGTACGCTAGTCTGTTATCAGCTTTTGACAATGGTGGACTGTGTTTGTTTGAAGTGGAATTTGTGAATAGCTGCACAGCTCAACAGCATTTTTTAATTCTGTCTGCTGAACAGCCCATCATGTCAAAGAAGGCCAAGAGAACGCCAAAGGAAGAAAACAGATTTTTTAATGAGGATTGGGAATTGAATACTATCTTGTCTCTGCTAAAGATAAGATGATTTGCTTGCTTTGTGATACTGCAATATCAGCATAAAAGAAATTCAATGCTCAACAGCATTATAACACTCATAAGGACCACAGACATTTTAAATTAGAGGGAGAGGCATGAAAGCCTGTACTGCAGAAATTAAAAGATGAAACGCAAAAGTAAAGACAATTCTTTCAAGCAGCAATAAGGCCTGGAAATAATGCCACTGAAGCAACTTATAAAGTAGCTTATATACTCAGGAAAAAAGGGAAGCTATTCAATTATGCAGAAATTGTGAAAGAATGCGTTATCAAAGCTGTAGGATGCTTAAACCCCAGTAACATTTCAAAGTACAAACAATGGCCTCTTTCAAGGAAAACCATAACTGATGAGCAGCATGAATTAGCCTTCAACTTCACAGAAAAACTTCATGCAATACTTCAAAAGGAAAATATATATAGTATTAAATCACTTTGATGAATCAACTGATACTACTGACTTGGTGCAGATTTTATACTTCATTCAGGTCATAACAGAAGATTTTCTTTGCTATCAAGAGTTACTCGCTTTAGGCACTCTTGCAAACACAACACTGGTAATAGATGTCATCAACAACTTTCAAGATAAATGTCATGAAGTTGGACTGAATTTGGTAAACATAATGAGTGTACATATACACAGTATACCTTCTCTGACAGGAAAACATAAAGGATTTATTGCACAGATAAAAACAGTATTAACAGATCCAGATGCTCTCATTTCTTTTCATCGTATGCTCCACCAGCAAAATCGCTGTGCTAAAGCTACTATTTTAAATGACACTCTGAAACAAGTTACAAGTATTGTTAACTATATTTGTGCAAATGCAACAGGGCATCATCAGATTTGTAACATGCTAGAGTTGAACAAGGAGGTGTCAAGTGTGGATTTGCCATAACATTCTAAAGTGTGTTGATTATCATAGGGACAGGGGTCAGCCAAAATTTTATCTCTGTGAGAAAAGACAGTTAATTTTATGAAGAACAAGATCAGCAATGTGAATTATTGAAAAGAGAATTCTACAGGAACTCAGCATTTCTGTGTAATATCATGTCAAATCGAAACGACTTGAATATTCTTTGCGAGGTAAAACTAAGTCTACATATGGTATGTGGCAAAAAATCCAAGCATTTCAAAAAAAGCTACCTTGATATCAGCAACACACCTAAAGAACTACAGACGGATTGATTGAGCTCTCAGCAGATGACATTTTAAAGTCATTGTTTGATGCTAAGTAAGAAAGATCCAACTGAAATATGGAAAAATGCAGTAGAATACCCATGCCTTCGGCACCATGTCTGAAAAATGCTTTCTTGCTTTTCAACTACTTATTGCTGCAAATCTGCATTCTCCTACTTACCCCAAATCAAGATGCCCTAGGCCAGACACTGTGGCTCACATTGTAATCCAAGCACCTTGAGAGACCAAGGTAGGAGGATCGCTTGAGGTCAGGAGTTCAAGACCAGCCTGAGCAAGAGTGAGACCCTCCATCTCTACTAAAAATAGAAAAAATTAGCTGGGCGTGGTGGTGTGTCCCTATAGTCCCAGCCCCTCGAGAGGCTGAAGCAGGAGAATCACTTGATCCCAGGAGTTTGAGGTTGCTGTGAGCCAGGCTGACAGCACAGCGTAGTTGGGCCATACACTCTAGCCTGGGTGACAGAGCAAGATGTTGTCTCAAAAAAATAAAAGAAAAGAAAAGAAAATCAAGATGCCCTTAAGGTCACAAATGATAGATATCTAGAGGATCAACTGAAACTGTGGACCTCCATGTTGCAACCAAATATTCAAATGCTTTCCAACAAAAAGCAGGCATAAAAGTCATTAAAAGGTTAACTTTAAAATTAACAAATAGTTTTTAGTTTCTGAAATTATTAAGTACATAGTAGTTAGATTTTTACAAAATAATGTGCATTCTTAAGTATATCTAACTGAGGTTTCTTGAATGCAGCCTTATTTGATTACAGCTAAATTAATGTGGCCTTCCAACATGAAAAGGTTTCCCACCCCCAGTATAGGGATTTTCCCATACACACCAGGCAATTCTCCAGCAGACACCAACCTCCCACTTCCTCAAGGTCAATAATTTACTAGGACAGCTCAGAGAACTCAGGTAAACACTGTACTTATATTTACTGGTTTATTATAAAGGAGATAAAGGACACAGATGAACAGCCAGATGAAGAGATGCCAGAGCATCCATACGCCCTCTTTATCCTCCCAGCATCACTACCTGTTAAGATACCTGGAAGCCCGTCAATCTTCCTGTTCAAGAGTTTGTCCTTTTTGGTCACTGGCCCCATTCTGAGTCTATCTAGGAGTCCCATTCTGAGTCATTTCATTAGCATAAACTCCAGGTGTGATCAAAGGGATCTCATTATTAATAACATAAGATACTCCTATCGCTCAGGGAATTCCAAGGGTTTTAGGAGCTCTGTGACAGGAATGGGACAAAGACCTATTTCTTTTTATGCCATACCAATTCTTCCTAATTTTCCTTTTACCTGAATGGCATTTCTATGTCATGCAAAGTCCCTCTTTCTCTCCCCCATCCTGTCATTGCTTTTCTTTTTCATAACACACTCTCCTCCCAGATCATATCATCAACTCCTGTGATCTCAATCACCAACATAAACTAATAATTCCTGTATTTCCTACAATTTTCCCTAGTCCCGGTCTCACATATTCAACTGCATTTTGGATAACTCCATTTGAATACCTAAATTATCCAAATCCAAATTCTTTACTTTCTTTCCATAAACCCATCTCAGTCAATGGCAATCAGTTGAACAAGTAATCCCTGATTCTTCTTACCTTCCTGAGATGATCACCAGGCCAGCCTTTCTTATCTCTTATCAACCCCTCCTCTTCAATTTCACAAGCTAGGCTCTTATAATTTCTTTCCTAGATTACTGCAACTGCCTCCTACTTCCTATACTCATTCAATTCATTCTTCCCATTACATATAAGATTATAATTGCAGGGCCGAGCGTGGTGGCTCACGCCTGTAATCCCAGCACTCTGGGAGGCTGAGGCGGGTGGATCATTTAAGTTCAGGAGTTCGAGACCAGCCTGAGCAAGAGCAAGACCCCATCTCTACTAAAAAAGATTGAAAGAAATTAGCTGGACAACTAAAAATATATAGAAAAAATTAGCCGGGCATGGTGGCGCATGCCTGTAGTCCCAGCTACTCAGGAGACTGAGGCAGTAGGATTGCGTGAACCCAGGAGTTTGAGGTTGCTGTGAGCTAGGCTGATGCCACGGCACTCTAGCCAGGGCAACAGGGCCAGACTCTGTCCCCGCCAAAAAAAAAAAAAAATTATAATTGTAACACTCAATCCTGTCATGACTATTTTTCAAAATAAAAGAATGCAGAACTCCTTACCATGATACATAAGATCCTTCATAATCTGGCTTCTGCTTTCTTCTCTACCCTCTCCTTTTGCCACTGTTCTCTAATGCCCTAAATTCAACTATTTATAGTTCTCCAAACACACCATGGTCTTTCTCTCCCTTTCCATTTGTGGCTTTCTGCAAGAAATGGTCTTTTGGTCCTTTTTCACATCCAAACCTAATACCTACCTATTCTCCTTCTCAAGTAGGATAGCTGAGTCACCATCTTTCCAGAAGGCCTCTTCCTTCCTACTTCACTGCAAAGTAGGGCCTCTTTTGTAGAGCAACCTCATAACAGAGGCTGCATAAGGCCTCGAGAATCCGGTCAAGTCAAGAAGCAGACAATAATGGCCTGGCACGGTGGCTCACACCTGTAATCCTAGCACTCTGGAAGGCCGAGGTGGGCAGATTGTTTGAGCTCAGGAGTTCGAGACCAGCCTGAGCAAGAGTGAGATCCCATCTCTACTAAAAATAGAAAGAAATTATCCAGACAACTGAAAATATATAGAAAAAAAGCAGTATGAAAAGTTTGAAAGGACATAAACAGGGTGCTTTAGTAAAAAATAACTGAGAAGGAATACTTTAGATAGAGGTGGTCAGGGAAGGCTTTTGAGGCAGTAACATTTAGGATGAGATCTGAAGAGTGAGGAGCCAGACATCTATAAAACAAAGCAAAGAAAAAAAAAATAGAACAAAGCAAGAACTGTAGGCACAGGAAACTGCATATGCAAAAACCTCAAGATGGAAAATAGCTTAGAAAGCCTATGAAGTTAGTGAGGTAAATCAGTGCCTCTTGGTACACAGCACATGATATTTAAACAAAGTATGGGGCTAGTCAGTTGTATTTGTATCCCTAATGTCTAATAGAGTGCAGGTGCACAGGTAGTTAACAAAATGATTGTTAAAGGATTGTGTAAGCAATGGCACAGACACCCTATCACTCTGGACAGTTACACTGATGTAATGGTGCTTCCTACTCTCCTTTCTGGGAATTATGGGGTTTGGAATTCCTCTGGAAGACATACCTGATAAATGCCTACCTATAAGACAACACTAGACAAAATCACCTCTAAATATGGTGAGTTTACTCAAGAAATAAGGATTATAATCTTGAATGTACGGAATGGCAAGCCACCAGTGCATTTGGTGAGAGAAGGGTATGAGGAGATTTCATTAGCAAAAAGATATTTACATATAATCAGCTAGAAACAGAGTTCACTGGTTCCAGAGTTTCAAGGCCAGCGTTGTTGTCAGTTCATGGTGGAGATGCCAGTACTGGGTAAAAGTTCTTCCAAGAAGATCTTATCTGAATTATTACAGTCCTAAAGAATGTCTACTAATAAGCCTTATCAAAGCAGGAGATGCAAAAACAGTTTTATAGAAAGTCCTTGAAAACAGTTCTTATCTCAGACATGTAAACATGAGCCTCTTTCCTTTGGGACTTCAAGGGTATCATTTTGTCTGGTATGTCACAAATTATGCTTATCATTTATCTGTATTTTCATTCTTATGACTAGCTAAGAGCCAATTCTTAGAGATGAGAACCCTTAAAAGGTAAAAATATGATTGACCTTCACAATGCTTCATTTTGTACCAGGAGCTAAGATGAACAAATTCATTTACATGCCAACAGTATTAACATTCAACACAGTAAGAAACTGCCGTGGGGAAAAAGTTAGAAACGTAACTTGCTGAAACATCAGACACAAAGCTAATTTCTGGAAACTAACTTTAGGAATAATAAAGGATTACCTGCCAAAAAATGCCACCTTCATGTGTCTCCGAGATAACACCTCACCAATGACAGAAAGCTTGCTTTTATATCCCTGTATTTCTACCAGATCATCCTCAGTGGCTATTCGGTCAAGTTCTGGATTCCTGTATGTTGCTGCAAAATTGAAATGGCATTAGAAAAGTGATATAAACAAATACTAAGTGAATTATACAATGAATACCCAAGATTTAATTTGAAAAATAAAAATGTCCATAATTTCTGAATGTTTGGTAAAAGGTACATGCCCCATTGCAATGGGGCATAAGAATCCTGCCCAAAAGAACTTCAATAAAATTAAAAATTGTCAAGGGCCCTGTCAAAAAGGGTATTTATTATTCATCTAAATTTCAAAAATACAACCTACTTACCTGACACAAGAATGCACTCTCTAATGAGAGAAACTAGAACTTAAGCCTACTTACTACTGTTCTACCCTGACTGGACTTTCAGATCTTGAGCTGAGAAGGGGGATCCACATATTAAGAAAACAGTGGGGCCGGGCGCGGTGGCTCACGCCTGTAATCCTAGCACTCTGGGAGGCCGAGGTGGGCGGATCATTCTGAGCTCAGGAGTTCGAGACCAGCCTGAGCAAGAGCGAGACCCCGTCTCTACCAAAAATAGAAAGAAATTAA
>CAUYSK010086401.1:0-22499 GCA_963575035.1 Avahi laniger | reverse complement strand
CAAACCTCAGAAACACTATGCTAAGTGAAAGAAGTCAGACACAAAAGGCCACATACTGTTTGATTCCTCCTATGTAAACTTTCCATAATGGGCAAATCAAGAGTCAGAAAGCAGATTAGTGGCTGCCAGGAACTAGCAGAACAGAAGAATGGGGAGTGGCTGCTTAACGAGCTTAGGGTTTATTTACCCCCAAAGGACTGCTTTTGGGGGGCAATGCAAATGTTCTGGAATTAGGCAGTTGTGACGGGTGCACGACGTTCTGAATGTACTAAAGGCCACCGAACTGGGTATTTTAAATTGATGAATTTTGTATTATATGACTTTTACCTCGATTTTATAAAATGGGACAATACCACGTGCTTTACAAGGTTTCGTGAAAACGAAATGAGTTAATACACATAAAAGTGTTTAGAGGACTGAGTGGCACGTATCAAGTGCTAAGTGAAAAGTAGCTCGGTACTGGCGGCAGTACTGAGAGCACAAGATGGAAGTGGCGGGGTGTGAAAGGGAGTCAGAGCCAGGGCACCAGCTTCCTCGGGAATGCTTTCTCTCTCAGTTTTTGTCCTCGAGAGTTTGCCGAGATGGTGAAAGTCCAGATCTCTCAGAACCTCGCTTTGGTTCTTTTTGAAGCATCTTCCTTCCAAAGCCACTGCGCAGCTTTGTTCAGTCACTTGGCACAAACGTCAGGGTTCCCGCGGGCAGGTGGAGCAGCAACGAGTTACGGGTGAGGAATTGGACCGCGCACAACCGCAGGGGGAGACGGAGAAGTAAATGGTATAAAAAGACAAAGATGGTCATTATATAATGGTAAAGGAAGAAATTCAACCAGAAGACATAACAATCCTAAATATATGTGCACCTAACACAGGAGCTCCCAAATTCATAAAGTAAATTTTACCAGATCAAAGCAAAGAAACAAACAGTAGCATCATAATTTCCAGGAACTTCAACATCCAACTGACAGAACTGAACAGATCATTGAAGCAGAAAATCAATAAAGAAACACTGGATTTAAACAGGACTCTAGAACCAATGCCCTAGCATACATTTACAGAACATTGTACTCCAAAACTACTGAATAGACATTCTTCTCATCAACACATGGGACATATTCCAATATTGATCATATCTTAGACCACAAAACAAGTCTTAGCAAATTCAAAATAATCAGAATCATACTATGTATCTTCTCAGACCATAGTGGAATAAAACTAGAAATGAAATCCAAGAGAAAAGCCCAAATCGTCACAAGATCATGGAAATTAAACATGCTGCTAAACTCTCCATGGGTCAATGATGATATTAAGATGTGACCCAAGCATACAAAATCTATGGGATACAAAAAAAAAAAAAACAGTCCTAAGTGGAAAGTTCATAGCCTTAAATGCCTATATCAGAATATCAGAAAGATCATGAATTATAAAACAACCTAGGGTCACATTTCAACAAAGTAGAAAAAGAAGAATACGCCAAACCAAAAGCCAACAGAAGGAAAAAAATAACAAAGGTCAGAGCAGAGCTAAATTAAATAGAGACCAAACGAACAATGCAAAGGATCAATGAAACAAAAAGTTTGTTCTTTGAAAAGATAAACCAAATCAATAGAACAATAGCAAGATTAACCAGAAATACAAGAGAGAGGATTCAACTAATCTCAATTAGAAATGAAAAAGGAACATTACAACTGATACCACAGAAATACAAAGTATCATCCATGAATACTACAAAAACCTCTATGCACACTTACTAGAAAATATAGAAAATGTAGAGAAAATGGATAAATTTCTCTACATCTCCCAAGCCTGAATCAGGAAGAAATAGAAATCCTGAACACATCAATAATGAGCAGTGAGGTTCAAACAGTAATAAAAAAAATCTCCCAGTAAAAAAAAAGGCCCAGACCAGACAGATTGATAGCCAAATTCTACCAGATCTACAAAGAAGAACTGACCCCTATGCCACAGAAATTATTCCATAACATCAAGAAGGAGGCCACCTTCCCTAACTCATCCCATGAAGCCAGTATCACATTGATAACTAAGCCATGAAAGAACACAAGAAAAATAGAAAACTATAGACCAATATCCCTTATGAACACAGATGCAAAAATCTTCAACAAAATACTAGCTAACTGAGTTCAACGGTATATCAAAAAGATAATTCATCATGATCAAGTGGATTTAATTCCAGGGATGCAAGGATGATTCAACATATGCAAATCAATAAACATGACTCACCACATAAACAAAAGCAAAAACAAAAACCACATGATCATTTCAATACATACAGAAAAAGCATTCAATAAAATCCTGGATCCTATCATGATAAAAGCCCTGAACAAACTAGGCATAGAAGCAACATACCTCAAAATTATAAAAATCATACATGACAGACCCACAGCCAACAGAATACTGAATGGGGAAAAATGGAAAGCATTGTCCCTAAGAACTGGAATAAGACAAGGGTATCCACTGTCACCACTTCTATTGAGCATAGTACTAGAAGTCCTAGCCAGAGCAATGATGCAAGGGAAATAAATAAAGAGTATCCAAATCAGGAAACAGGAGGTCAAACTATGCCTGTTTGCTAATAATATGATCTTGTATCTAGAAAACCCATAAAGACTCCACCAGAAGACTCTTAGAATTGATAAATAAATTGAGTAAAGTCTCAGGTTATAAAATCTGTGTACACAAATCAGCAGCATTTCTATATACTAATAACAGTCAAGCTGAGAGTCAAATCAAGGACTCAATACCATTTAAAATATATATAAAGAAAACAAAATCCCTAGGAATATATTAAACCAAGGAGGTGAAAAATCTCTACAAGGAAAACTACAAAACACTGAGGAAATAAATTATAGATGACACAAACAAATGGAAAAACATTTCATGCTCATGGATTGCTAGAATTGACATTGTTAAAATGTCAATAGTGCCCAAAGTAATTAATAGATTCGATGCAATCTCCATCAAAATACCAACATTATATTTCACAAATCTAGAAAAATTAATTCTAAGTTTCATTTGGAACCAAAAAAGAGTCTGAATAGCCAATGAAATCTTAAACAAAAAGAATAAATCTGAAGGTATCACATTACCTGACTTCACATTATACTACAAGGCTATAGTAAGCAAAACAGCATGGTACTGGTACAAATGTAGAGACACAAACCAATGGAACAGAAAAAAGAACCCAGAAATAAAATCATCTATCTACAACCAACTGATCTTTGATGATGGAGACAACAATGTACTCTGGGGAAAGGAAGCTCTATTTAATAAACAGTGCTGGGAAAAGTGGATAGTCACATGCAGAAGAATGAAACAGAACCCCTATCTCCCTCCATACACAAAAATTAATTCAAGATGGATAAAACACTTGAATGTAAGGCATGAAACCATAAAAATCCTAGAAGAAAAAGTAGGAAAAACTCTTCTAGACGTCAGCCTAGGTGAAGAATTTATGACTAAGACCCAAAAGGCAAATAGAGCAATAACAAAATTAAATAAATGGGACTTAATTAAATTGAGAAGCTTCTGCACAGCAAAGGAATAATCAATAGAGTAAATAGACAACCTACAGAATTGGAGAAAATATTCTCAAACTCTACATCAATAAAGGGCTACTGTCCAAAATCTACAAAGTATTCAAACAAATCAAAAAGAAGAAAACAAACAATCCTATTAAAAAGTGGGCCAAAGACGTGAACAGAAGTTTTTCAAAAGAAGACAGACAAATGGCCAACAAACATATGAAAAAATGCTCAACATCGCTTATCAGGAAACTTTCAATTAAAACCACAATGAGATACCACCTCACCCCTGTCAGAATGGCCATTACTAAAAAGTGAAAAAAAAAATCACTTCTTTGCCTTTTGCCATGATCAAGTGTAAAAAATCAAAAAACAACAGAATGCTGGCATGGTTGCAGAGAGAAAGAAACGCTTAATACACTGTTGGTGGCACTACAAATTAGTACAACTTCTATGGAAAACAGTATTGAGATTCCTCAAAGAACTAAATGTAGACTTACCATTCATTCCAGCAATCCCACTACTGGGTATCTACCCAAAGGAAAAGAAGTAACTTTATCAAAGACACCTGCACTCAAATTTTATTGTAGCACAATTCACAATTACAAAGATGTGGACTCAACCTAGGTGCCCATCAACTGAGGAGTGTATATGTGCTATGTAATACTACTCAGCAGTAAAAAGAAATGAAATAATGTTTTTTGCAGCAACCTGGGTGGATCTGGAGACTATTATCCTAAGTGAAGTAACTCAGGAATGGAAAAACAAACACCACATGTCCTGACTAACACCTGGGAGCTAAATGATGGACACAAAGATGTGAAGGACAATGGAAACAAAGAATAGGGGTGGCAGAGAGATGAGGGGTAAAAACTATCAGGTACAATGAACACCTGATATGACACCTGAATGACACACTAAAACCTGGACTTAAGTATTATACAAGGTATCTATGCAACAAAAACATTTGTACCTCCTTAATATTAAAAAAAAAGACACTAAATATTGTGCTCACAAGAAAAAAATTTGCAAGTACTCGACAATGATGTAAGCAATTCCTTCAGCTTTGATGACTCTTAGCAACAAAACCTAAAGCTCAGCAAAATCTACTGCAGTGTGACGTGAGAGCCCGAGTTCGTGCATGGTACAATTTGAAGGTTAACTTGAATTATTTTTCTAGACATATGGAGTTCCCCTTTACTTTCGGACAGAGAGAGAAAAGAAACTCTTTAATCATCTACCTTAGTTTAAACATAGTACTGGATATATCTACATATGAGTGTGTTTATTTCCATTTATTCGCATTAATGGGTACTGTATTTATTATTTTCCAGCAAAAATCAACCTCAGGAGTCTTTGAGTATGAAGCCTTATAAATCCTTCCATAAAGTAAGAATTTTTATCCCCATTTTTACTGATGAGGGAAACTAAGGCACAGAGCAAATAACTGACTTCCCCAAGAACACCATGCTGAGGCTGAGATTCAAACTCAGGCCTGGGACCCTTGAGTTTATTCCTTTTCTAATGTATCATGCTACTTCAGGTCACTGAACATCTTCTTACATAGTTATACCCGAAATGACACAAACCTGCTCAAGGACTTGCTGGGGCAAACCGACCAGTGAAAATAAAGTGCAGCAGAACGGGGAACATAAGACCTGTGAGTAGGCACACCTGATTCCTGGAACAAAAACAGTCAGGACCCCAGCCACATGAGCTGGAGGTTGGGTCTGGGCCACTGTCCCATTGGAATCAGAAAAATTATAGAAATCCAGGTATGCAAACAGTGCTAATTGTGTGGACTGTTGGAGATAGTTTTGGCATGGTCAGCCCAGGAAATGCCAAGGCCTTCCAGATGTAACAGCTTCACAGCAACAGACTTCCAGACTCCAAAACTGGCTTACTATATGCCTGTTATCATGTGAGATGTTTTATGTGGATTATCTGAATTAAGCCTCACCACAGTCAGGAGAAGCAAGGTTATTTGATTATTTGCTGTAGTTTAGCATGGCAGGTTAAGTAGTGGCAAAGAACATGCACTCGAACCAAACTGCCTGGGTCTGACTTCTGTTTCTCACTGACTCTGTTATCGACTATTTGTGGAAATTTACTTAACTCTCTCTGTTGCCCACTTCTGCATCTGTGAATTGAGAGTAATAATAGTGCTCACTTTTTCAGGTTATTACGAGTATAAAGAGCTTCAAACAGTGCCTGGCTCAGGGAAACTGCTAAGCAAATACAAGAGAAATAAAGAAGGAAAATGAGTACCTTTCATAAATTCATAAAGGTAATTTATGGTGGAGTTGGGACTTAAATCCTAGAGGTACCTGACTCTGCAGATGAGGGACCTCAGGAACGTCATTTGCAAGGGGACTAGAGAAAGCAGAAATTGACACTATCCCAAGATTTCTTCTTATTTCTCTCTTATCCTATATTGGCTACCATCTCAATGGAAATCATGACATAGCTGAAAGTTATTTCAGAATCTCCTTTCCAGTGTTAGCTGTACTCTTGAAATCTTTAACTTTGCCTTACTGAATCCACCTCCATCTTAATTTAATACTATTTAGCATTCTCTACTTCTGAGGCATCAACAATGATGGACCCTAGCCAGAGATTTTAGGTCAGAATATAAAGAATCCTATTGAGTTTGTCTATGTCAGTAAATACTTCTCCACAATAAGAAACATGCTTTATATTTACATCATAAGTTAGATTTTCCAAAACTATTACATATTGTCTTGATGTGCTTCCATAAGCTAGGTATTTCAAAAAATAATAGCTTTTTCTCTTAAGAAGGAATTGCTGCTTTATGAATTTGTCCTTCTTAATGTGACATGAAGCAAATTTTAGCAATATAGAGCTAGATCTGTTCAGTCATCAATATGTGAGCAAGTAAATTTTTGTAAAAAAACGTTTTCACTTAGGCCAAATCAAGTCCTATTAAGTTGTATAAAGTCTATTATCCTATGACTTCGAGTCTTTGGACTGCATCTTAATTTGATCTATCAGAGTCACTTTCTTTGGATTCCGTATGCACAGACACATACTTGGTAAGCAGAGACACACTCTGAATTTGGGAGCAAGTATTTTGTAGTAAAGGCCATGACCCACAGTTTTAAATGAAAGCAAAATCTCTCTCGTGTTGCTTTTCATAAAACTGCAAAGCTGTAAGAACATTAAGTGTAGGGAGCTGCATGGGTATGTTTTGGTGCTTTCTCTTTGGTCAGCTTTTGTGTCTATTAGTAATTTCTCCAAGTTAGAAGGGGGCATTTTTAGCTTTTTTTTCAGCTCAGAACATAGAATTATATCACAGAGTGAGGTAATAGATATAATAGCAGGGAAATCGAGCAAAGATTTTGAAGTCAAGCCCCAGTGTGTCTGAAGATTTCCTCAGCCAGTAGCTACTTATGGGACTTTAATCAAGTTACTTAAGCTGTTTGAGCCTTGGGTTTTTCACTTGTGAAAATACCTCAAAGAGTTAAATGTGAAGGTTAAATTAGATAAAGTAAAGCACTTTATACTTGTAATAAACTATATTTATAAAATATAGCAAATGCTAAAAAACAAAACCTGCTTTACATTAATAGTAATATTATTAATGTAAATAATTAATATTCCTGTCCTATCTTCATTGTTTTGGATATTTTGTTATTAATCTAAATGCCACGCACAGTATTAGTTGTCTTATCTACATTATCTGTAATTCATATAGTAAACCACAGCCAGAAACCATGATTACATAGATGTCTCTCACAATGCTGTGTTAAATGCATTGGAGAAGAGAGAGTCTGGAGACATGGGCACCTATCAGGAGGCTATTGCCCTAGTTCAAATGAGAAGTCCTCATTAGAATGGATTTAATAAGATGGAGAAGAAAAAACACCTTAGGATTTGGCATTTGGGAGGCAAATGTTGTCATTGATAGGCTCTGGTGGCAAGGAATAGCAAGGACTCAAAACCCTTTTAATGTAATCCCTCTGGCAAAAATCCACTGATGATAGAGCCTGGATTTGGTGAGCCATTCTGATGAAGAGATAAGGCTGTAAAAGACACATCCAAATATGACATGATGGGTAGCATTCGTCTTCTTCATTCAGTATCAGCAGATATTCCTCCAGCATCTACTATATTTTAGATACATTGCTAGGCACTAAATTTGCTGCTAGGTGTATATATTAAAGTGTTACCAAATCAGACATACAAAGAAATGCTATTCATGTTTATCTGTACTTTTTGGTTGCAAATAATAACAACAGCAACAAACTGGTTTTTTAAGAATGACGTATATTGATGAAATAACTGAAGAGTCCAGAGCTTCAGAAATCAATGGATCTGGGTGCTCAAATGATGTATAAAGAATTTTCTCATCTTTTGCTCTGCCTTATGTACTGGTTTCATTCCCAGAAAGGTACTCTTTTCATGGTGGTAAGATGACCACCATCTGCCCCAGACCGTCATCGCTATTTAAGCAATTTCAGTGAGAATAAAATGCTTCAACTTCTCACAATTTCTCAACAGTTCCAGCAAATATTGCTGATGGAGTTATTGACCCAATTTGAGTCATATAACCCTTCTTGAGCTAACTGCTATGCCCTGGAGGTGGCCCTAATGAACCTTATGGACCAGAATAGGGGAAAGTAACTCCAAAAAGGATGATTAATCTGTTATTACCAGAATCAAGGAAGAATGGATTGAGTGATCAAAGATTATAGATGTCAACAATATTATCCAATTGATTCAAGTAAGGACTCTTTTTTATTGCAAATAACAAAAATCCACTTCAAACTAGCTTAAACCAAAATGAAATTTGTTATAAAAATCTCATGGAATCCAAGTGCAATAGGCCTCATAGGGAACTGAAATGAGGAAATGAAAATTAACTGTTATTACAGCAGCCTCTCTCTCTCTCTCTTTCTCTCTCTCTCTCTCTCTCTTTTTCTCTCTCTCGTTTAGGTTGCATATTGGTAATTGTTTTTCTCTGCATATGTTCTGTATTTTGGATATGTCTCTCTTTTAAGTGAAATGTCTCTTCTTCTCAATGCACATGATGACCCCACAATTCTAGAGTTTATATCTCCTCAGTTTTAAGCCCTCAGAAGAGATTGAAATTAGCTTCTCTCATTCTTAATTCAAAATTTGTACAATAAAATCTCATTAGTCAAAGTTGAATCTAGTGACCGTAGTTATCCAACCAGGTGTGACATAGAGACTGAGTTAAACCCACTGCTGGGTATGGGGATAATTCTTAGGAAAAGGAGCCTATTATTGTAATATGGACAAAATATTATATCAAAAGCAGTTCACTACAACCAGCCAACCAACTTTACTGAAAGAAGATCTTATTCTTGCTATAAAATCTATCTTCATCTTCTGGACTTTTGAAAATATGCAAAGGTATAGAAACTACATCTTTAAGTGATGTTTACAGAGTAATATAAAAAATGGAAACACAGAGTCTCCAATCATGAGATCCTGTATCAAAATCAATGCTGCATGTTTGGCACCCTGGCCAGATATGCAAGGAAGTTAGACAAAAAGAAGCAAGTCAAACAATTACTTACTTATTTATTTGCTGAGGTATTTTTACAAGTGAAAAACCCAAGGCTCAAAGAACTTAAGTAGCTTGATTAAAATCCCATAAGTAGCTATTGGCTGAGGAAATATTCAAACACATTGGGGCTTGATTTAAGCTTCAAGTTGTGCAGAAGAAATTAATCCATTCTAAAGAACATTTCTCCATTTCTTACAAATCTCCAAACATATTGTCAGGGGTTAAGGAAGCAAATGAATAGACAGAGTCACTTTCCCTCAAAGATTCACAGACTAGTTGGGGGGACAGACAAGTAAATCACTGATTGAAGAATAGCTGTGATAATTGATAGCGAGGGACATGTTCAGGATGCCATGAATGTCAGAGAAGAAAACATCCTGCCTCAAGGCGTGTATTTTTTTGCTAGGGCTGCCATAACAAAATCCCACAGACTGGATGGCTTAATAGAAATTTATATTTTCATGGCTCTGGAGGCTAAAAGTCTAAAATCAAGGTGTCAGAAGGTTTGGTTTCTTTTGCAGCCTCTCTTGTTTGCTTGCAGGTGGATGCCATCTCTCTTTATCCTGTGCTCACACATCCCTGGTGTCTCTCTGTGTGTCCAAATCTCCTCTTCTTATAAGGACACCAGTCAAACTGGATTAAGGCATACTCTAAAAACACCGTTTAACCTTAATAACGTCTTTAAAGATCCTACCTCCAAATATAATCACCTTTCTGAGATATTGGGGGTTAGGGCATCAACATATAAACTTTAGGGGGCCACAAGTCCATAACAAAGCATAAGAGAAATTTTCCAGAGGAGTGATGCTTGAGCCAATCTTAAAGGATAAGTCAGGGAGGGTGTAACCTTGTGGAAAGAACAGCAAAAACAAAGCATAAATGTAAGAAGAGTAAACATGACTTATCTATGGAATTTTAAATAGTTTGATATGGCTGGAGCTTAGGATACATGTGAGGTACTGGAAATTGTAAAACATGAAGTTGGAAAGGTAATTAGGATTGAATTATAAAAGGTTTTGTATTGAGACAGGCTAAACTATGGTAATATATATGCCTCAAGATGTAATAGCTCAAACGCAACAAAAGTTTCTTTCTTTCTTAAGGAACAGTTTACGGTTGGTGCTACAGATCCACTAGGAACTCTCTACCACACAATGATTCAGGAATCAGACTCCTTTCGTCTCAAGGCTCTCATCTGTGTAGTCACAGCTGGCCATGTCCAGAACTTTCATGTTAAAGTCTGAACAGTAGGTGGCATACCTCACTCCTGCTGTCCTGCCAGTGGTGAAAACTAGTCACACAACCTCTCCTGGCTGCTGGTTTATGGGGTTAAAATACCTTTAGGGGGTTGGCTGGATAACCCCTTTCTGGCTATAATTCTATTAGTGTAGAAAGATACAAGGGCACTTTGTACATAGGATCTGTCTTTATTACAGTCTTGTAAGTCATACTAAGGATATTGGGTTTTGATACTGAAGACGAGGGCATGAGTTTGAGGATTTTTAAGCAGGAATAATGAGATTAAATTTGAATTTTAAAATGTAATTCTGTTAGCATCATAAAGAAAGGATTTATGGGGCAATATTAGAAGCACATATATAATATTGAGGAGGCTGTTTTGCTAATTCTGACAAGTGGTTCTGAACTAAGGGAGTGCTGATAAAAGTGGAGAAGAGGGAACAGATTCCAGTGATATTTTAGACATAAACTCATCATGACTCCTGCCTGATTTCTTATGAGGAGAGAGTAAGATGAAAATTCTAGCTTGGGTGAATGATGAGATTTTGGTAACAGTAAATGAAAAGGAGTGGGCTGGGGGAAAGGCTCGGTTTGAAACATACTGAGTTTGAGACATCTGTGGGATATCCAAATGACAGTGTCCACTGAATTGCATGCATGAATCATATTTTCAGGAGAGAATGTGGGGTTGAAAAAAGCACATTTTATGGTTATTACAAGAGTGATAAAAGGTAATCGAAATCATATGTGGAGGTCACCTCTAGTAATCATAGATTTTATGTGATGACATAAACATGTTGATTTCCAGTTTCCATTTTAAGCCCAAAAAAGGTCTTAAATAAAAAAGAAGACTTAAGATAATATCAAATTATGAAAGCATTAGTTTAGCTATTTTATAAGTATTTAGTGGCAAAAAGAAAACAAAAATTTCCCTTCAAAGATCAGAGTTTTAAATATTATGAAAATAAGTTTTATAAATATATAAATATAAATATTATAAAACAGAAAATCATTACAAGAGGAGTTTCCAAACTTGACAAGTCTCCATGCATGAGTATTGTCATTAGACATGCACAGTCATTGAAGTGTATATTTAATTAATAACCTTCTGCTCTTGTAAATATCCACCAAGAATATTGACAAAACAAGAGGTGACCAATTTCATTCTTCATCCATGTTCCTGGCAAATAGCCAGCTCCTTTCTGGAAACCCTGAATCACTTATATTTACATTTTTATTAATCTGCTCATTGGAAGACAGGCCCAAGGTAATTACTACTACATTAAAGATGACCACGTGACTACACAGTTAGTTAGAAACATGAATTAAATACTTCAATGAAAGATTCTATAAAATAACTATTAAGAAAAATGCCAAATAACTAAATGACATCCAGATGTTTGAAAATATTCAAAATTTCTTTCTTTTTCTTTTCCTTTTCCTTTTTTTTTTTTTTTTAAGACAGGATCTCACTCTGTTGTCCTGGCTAGAGTGTAGTGGCATCATCATTGCTCACTGCAAGCTCAGACTCCTGGGCTCAAGAGATCCTTCTGCCTCAGCCTCCCAATTAGCTAGGACTATCGGTGCACGCCATCATGTCCGGCTAATTTTTAAAATTTTCTGTAGAAACAAGGTCCCACTATGTTGCCCAGACTGGTCTCAAACTCCTGGCCTAAGTGATCCTCCCACTTCAGCCTCCCAAAGTGCTGGGATTATAGGTTTGAGCCACTGTACCTGGCCAGAAAATGTTTGAAATTTCTTTAGATGATGCTACTAAATTCAGGAAATTAAAATGTAAAATGTTTTTAAAATATAGCACTATTATGGAATACTTTCCAAACTATTTATATTTCCTTTCTGTGAGATCCATTATAGTAAGTTTTATAAACTATCATCATAATTTTAGCAAGGATCACTTATAAATTATGTTTGAGTTAATTGTACTGGAAAACTCTATAGTGATTTGACTTTTGCCCTATCTGGTCTGATACTTAGGCTCAAATGTGATATTTGGGTATTGACTCTTGGGAAATAAATTTGGTGTATTGGTGTTTTCATGTTCTTCTAAGTTCTGACTTTCTGTTTTTATTTCAATATCATAAAGTGTTTTAAAAAACTCTTTTGCTAAAATGCACTATGATTCCTCCACACTCTTTTTTTAAAAAAGAGAAATGGTGTAAACACTATTTCAAAATAGATATCTATAATCTAGACTATAGAGTCTTTCGGTTACAGAATTTGAGTTTGACTCCAAAATGTTATACTGCATCTCAAAATTAAAGATCATTACCTTGAATAAAAGCTAACTCTTACCACATTTGCTAGGACTGAAATTATAAAACTAACTTCCTATTCATTGTAATAAGAAAAAGTGAAATATGCTTAAAAGCAAAATGAGCCAATTGCTTTCAGTGACTTGTAAATATAATAAACAGTTATTAACTTTTATTTCTTTGAAATTACACTTTATTTCCATGTTTTATATTTAATTTATCATGTAAAATAATAAACAGCATGGATTTTTTTAAATGGATAGGGAGAATCACGAAATTATCTAAGTATATTTTTTCTGGAGAGGGTGACTAACTTCAAATGACATTAACTCACAAGTTTCTTTTGGCCTGGCAGTTTCAGATACATCCCAATTCTCAGGAGTGTCTCCACCTAACTATGCTCCTTGATGTTTCCCAGGGATTTAACTTGCTCTGCTTTGCATAGCATACTCTTCATGTATTGTGTGGCTTAAATTTACATCCACGTGGTGATGATTGCCAAATCTCTCTCCTGTTCAGAACTCCCACTTGTATATCTCTGTATATCCAACAGCTGCCTGGACATCACATTCATTTTTAACCCCACTCATTAATGCTTCCTTCAGCCTGCTCCTTCCCCAGGACTCTTGTGTCCTGGACACCAACCCAGGGATCATCCTGGATAACCTTTTGTCCCACTTCTCACTATATCCTCACATGTACCGATGTTCTCAATGTTCTCAAATCTGTCCTTTGTCTCTTTTCCAATTGCAGCTCAGTAGTTAAAGCCACCCTTATCTTATGGCAACAACTTTCTTGTTGCCCCCAGCCTTGTTTCTTCCCACTTAGATTCTCCCACTGAAATCTATTCACTGTGTCACCAAAGTGATCTCTCCTCCATATCATTTCTCCACACTATAGCCAGAGAGATATTTCTAAAGCATAAATATAACTTGTCATTTTATTGATTAGAAGTTTTAAGAGATCCTTATTTCTTCTAGAATAAATTCTAAATGTATTAGCACCACATAATGGTTCTGAATACTCAGAACCTTCCATACCTCTAGTATATTCCTTATTTAGTTCCTTAACTGTAGCAGGACCCTCTGTGGCTTCTAAGACTTTGGTGAGGATTGTTCTATCTCAAGGCCCACCCCCAAGCCCAATTGCCTTATCTAATTCTCTCTTCCACATCTTGGTTTTGATGTTACTTCCTAGTGAATCTTTCATTTCCTGACAAATCAACATTGGATTTTGTATTTTTCTTTTGTATTTCTTCAGCACTCTGCTCTCACCTCATTATATCTTCCACATATCACATCATATTTCAATAACCAGTTTATTGATCTCTATTTCTTCATGGATTGCAAGTTGAAGTTCTCCTTGAAGGTAGCAACTATTCCTTTTTTTTTCACCCCTGTCTCCCGTGTGTGAGTAAAGATCCTGAAATAAAGTAGGCACTCCATTAATACTGGTTGACTGAGTGACTGAATGCCAGTTAGATTCTCCTTTCATTGAGGTGACAGGTGTTTATGTTTGGATTTTGGCCACAAACATCATCTTATCCCAGAAAGGATTCCTTTATCATCTTGTAACTATACCTAAAATTTTGCCATTATGGAATCATTTTGGTAAAAATAAAAAAATATATATACATCCATACACACATCCCTTGAAGGAGGTAAGGAAGCTTTAATTCTTAAAACTATTTGTTTAAAATTGACATGAAAGAATAAATATCTAGGTTTCTTAAAAAACCTGGTTTCTTCCACTTTCTTCCAAAGTTATCACTTTCAAATGAATTAGGAATTAATGGACTTGAAATAGAGTTCAGAGGCATTAAAGTAGAGGTTAGAGAAAGGAGACAGAAGCCTCAATGCGTCAGCTTTTTATTGCCATGTAACAAATTACCACAAATTTAGCAGTGTGAAACTATATCCATTTGTTATCTCACATTTCTGTACTCAGGAGTTCAGGATGACATGTCTGAGTTCTTTACTTATGGTTTCCCCGAGGCCAAAATCAAGATATCAGTAGGCTGCATTCTCATCAGGAGTTCAAGGCCTTTTCCCAAGGTCACTTCCATTATTAACAAAATTCAGTTCCTGTGACTGTAAGACTGGGTACTGTTTCTTTCTGGCTGTTATCTGGGGTCTCTCTCACTCCTTAAAGCCACCTGCATTCTTTCTTTCATGACTCCCTTTTATCTTCAAACAACTACAGCACATTGCCTCTTTCTCACACTTCAAATCCTTCTGACTTCTGCAACCAGCTAGAGAATGTTCTCTGCTTTTAAGGGCTAATGTTATTAGAGAAAGTTCACTTGTATAATCTCTCTATTTTCTGATAAACCATGCCATATAACATAACATAATAAGGGGATCTAATCATATTTATGGGAATTTGAGCTGGACATCTTGCAGGGGGGCACTTTAGAAATTCTGTGCCTACTATATTCAATGTCTTGGAGTAGGTGACCAAGAGATATAAAATTCACATCAACTAGATTTAAGAGGTGCATGAAAGAACAGAGTCGGAAAATTCTTGATCACCCGCCTTTGGACAAAGACATTGTAGTCTTTTATTGGGTTGAGAATACAAGCCATTTTCCTTATGTTTTATAGCAGAATACCAAATCTCAAATGACTGTATAACATCTAAATGTTTTGGTAACTATGCTCTTAATCAACATTCTTAAAATATATATTTCAAGCAGTCTTTGGAGAGCTCAATGTTGACCTGGCTGTTACATATCAATTATAAAAAGGATGTTTACAATGAATAATAAACAAAAGAAATAGGTGAAATATTATGCTATGACTAACATTTCCAAAACTGAAACCACATTTTCATATGGATATTAAACGTCTCTTCATCTACCAAAGAAGGATGGCCAAGAGGTCTTGATCAGGAACATGGGTTGGTCAATGAGAGATCTTAGTGATGTCCATGAACCTATGTGAAGGACACACTGTTATGAAAACTGGTGATATAATTTTCAATGCAATAGAATGTTTACAATTGTGGAAGAGTGGGAGAGAGTAAAAGTGGAGAGAGATTGATAAAGTTCTTGGTGAGGAGTGTCAACATTTTTCAGGAGCTCTGGGAAAAGGGTTTCATTTCTGAAACATAGATTTGCCTTTTATTACCAAATACGGAAAACTGTATAATCATTCATGCTTCTGTTTGCCTTTGCTGCCAAAATCTCAGAATTTACAGGTATGCATCTCCCTTCTGTTTCTTAGGAGATTTTTCCTCCTTTTTCTTCAATCTGATTATTGAAATCTTTTATTCCTTATTTTGGCTATTTGTATACATGGCATACATGTTTTTGTATAAACTATTTAAAAGTCTTTCTGGAAGTAGAGGAGTGTGGTTTGTAAATATATAGAACATAACATGTTAGAGTATGTAGCAGAAATGGGCAAAATGAGAAATTTAATATCCTAACTACAACCAACAGACAGATATATGCAAAAATAGGTAAAGCCAGCAAAAGGTAGTTAAGACACCCGGGGAAGCCCATAAATTGAATAGGGTAGTGGAAAAAAAACAACTATGTTTGGAGAAGGACATATTGCTTGTCTTAGTCTATTAGAGCTGCTATAACAGAATATCATAGACTGGGTAACTTATAAACAACAGAAATTTATTTCTCACAGTTCTGGAGGTTGAGAAGACCAAGATCAAGCCACTGATAGATTTGGTATCTGGGGAGGACGGCTTTTTAGTTCATAGCCATCTTTTCACTGTGTCCTCATGTGGCAGAAGGAAGAGGGAGCTCCCTGGGGTTTCTTTCATAAGGGCACTAATCCCTTTCATGAGGACTATGCCCTCATGACCTCATCACCTCCAAAAGGCCTCACCTCCAAATACCATCACCTTGGGGATTAGGTTTCAACATATGAAACCTTCTGCCATTTCAGATGTTTTCACTACCTCAAGGGAATACCTGGTAATTCCTTCCATTCCTTGAGTCTGTTCTAGAGGTATTGCTAGCAAGAGAGTCAGTGGACTGCTCAGCCAAGATAGAGAAGTCATAGCAATTATATTTGCAAAGAATATTCCTTTCTTAATATTATACTGCAGCCATGTATATTTTTATCTTAAAAGTTTTAAAAGTTCATTTTATTTTATAAATCAGAACATGTTCATGTAGAGGGGGTTCTTTATTAGGGCTCCTTACAGAGGGACCATATATGAGCATTAGATTTGAGAATCTTTTGAAATTATTTGGTTTATAGCTTTCTGTTTGAATTTTTGTAAGAAGAGAATCCATAAATTTCATCAACTTCTCAAAGAGATCTATAAATACCTGTCCTGCCAATCACAACCAATGAAGATCTATGGGTCTAGGACAATGTTAAAGTGAACGTAGTCACCCAACTTTAAGTGCTTTATTTGGTTACTAAACTAAGCAGTGCTATAGACTGAATTTGATTTTCTCCAAAAATTCATATGCTGCTTTGTTTTTTCCTGATTCTAAACCAGCTCCAAGGAAACATTCATGCTTAATACATTTTTCCTAAATTATTCTTCCACTAACTAGCAAGCGATCTTGGTCAGGTTGCTAAATCTAAATTTTTTTCATATGAAAGAATAGAGATAATAACAATTGTTTTATTGCTGCCAAGAATAAATCATATAACATAAGGAAATTGTCTGAAACAATAACTGGAACATACTAGGATGGTGATCAATAAATTTAGTTTCTTTCCCTGTACCAAATAGCAAACAAATGGGGAATCTGACCTAGAAAGTTTTGAAAAATAGAGAAGAAGGAAAAAAGAGAGGCTTCCTCCAGTTATGTTCTGTGCCAGTGTCTGGGAAAACAACAGAAGTGCTCTTCTAAGTACCAAGAATAGAAAAATGTGTAATGATTCATAGACCCTAACTCTCACATAAAAGAAAGGTGTTTTTGGTTTTTTCTTCAGGCTTTCAATGTGCATTTGGGAATGCCTTGGAGTAAAGCGTGGCCTGTGCGCTCTATACCCTGATAACTTAGTCTGAGATTGAGATATAATGGCACAGATGACACTGTCATAAACTCATGAACAGTGAAGGAACCAGAGCATGGCCATTACATACAGAGCCTTTACGAATTGTGCTCTATTGCTTAACAAATCTATTATGCTGAGAGAGAATACGTGTTGCATTGTAAGTGCTAATTTAAGTTGTTAAAGCTGGGGACATTAAAACGTATGTCCTAGTGGCACACCAAATAAAGGGTGTTCATTAAATAGTTTATTGAGAACATTATAAGCTGTATCAAAAACACTGGGTTATAGATGTCTTTGGTGACACTAAATAAAAATTATGTAAGCTTACAGCAATTCCAGTCCCAAATTTTCAACTGCCACAAGGGATTTTCCCCTGTTATTTCTCCCTCATCTAAACTTATCATGTTTATAATCATAATATTCCTCTCTATCTTACTCAGAGACCACTTAAAATCTCTAACCTGATTTCTTTAGGTTTTTAAGTGGCACCAGCTTTGTTTTGAGCAAAAGAAACCCTATTCAAGTGTGCAAAATGGGAAAAAATGTCTTGGGCAGGAACTTCTTCCCCTTTAGGATGCTTTCTACAAATTTGTCACTTGTTGGTCTGTTCTCTAAAACTTGGTGTTTTCACATCCTGGTCTCAAACATGCTCAACTTTTTACTTTTTCCTGAAAAGACCATACATTTTTGTGATTTCGTGCTCTTTCCTTTTTCCAACTTACTTTCCATCTTTTTCATCTTGGTGAAATCTAAGACCCAGTTCTACTGTCCCCTCCTCCATAGTCTTCTTCGAACTTCTTGGAGGTCACCGTCTCATCCCTTTTCTATGCGCCCATGGATCATCAACACCACTTTGCTCAACACCATTGACAGTATCTGTGTAGGTATATTCTGAATGCCTAAAAGGCATAAAGCTGGACATATTTATGTTTGTATCCATGGTACCAACATAATGCTTCACTAGAAGTATTTTAGAAGTGTCCCAATTATTTGTAAAATATTATAAGTAAAAGCACAAGCAATATAACCAAACCAAACCAACAACAACAAAAATAAATGTGTTATACATAGAACTCACATACCGAATTGTCACGCACAATATGGAATATCAGTGAGGTCAATTTAGGTGGACCCTCCTATTAATGCACAACTTCAGGTTTTATTTATGATTTAGGCTAAAACACATCACATAGCAGAATGATATGTTTATTGCTAGTCCTGTTTATAAATAAGAACTGAACAGAAAGAGTAGGCAGAAAAGAAATATCTCTGCTTAGTCGACATAAGACCAACTAGATGAAAATTAAAGGAGGAGGTGAAGGATATTTAGATTTGCTCTTATATTATAAATGTATATGAAAAAAAGCATCCCTGATGTCATCTGCAGTGAGACATTTCTGAAAACTGCTCCCATGACTTTTGTGAAATATTTCTGTCTTTAATGTACTTCTTCCCAAGGATTTGATTCTTTTCTTCAAGTCCACTAGATGTTTCTTGCACATGACTTTAGGATCAAGGCACCTTGGTGGGCTCGCTATAGACTTAGTTCTCTCCTTTTATTTCTAAACTATAAACCACATGTAACTTCAATGATATTTTGTACAAGATGTTTCTGTTTAGAACTGGTGATCAAAATGTATCTCAAAGATCCAAAAAGAGAAAGTTTAGAGCTGCTAGGTTAGAGAAGGTCAATTTGAGGAAGTAATCATTTCGACAGCTGACATTATGGCTTGTAATAAACTTGCCCAACTGTTTCTTGTGGAAATTTTATTGTTATGTTGTTATGGCTGCTTCTGTCAGGGAAGGAGATCTGGAAAGTGTTTTAGAAAGCATGCCTTTCATAATTCATATGATAAATCATCTTATGTAACTATCATATTTATGTCATCACATTGATGTAGGCAAATTTTCTGGAAAGTAAGGATGCATGTTGCCTTTTTTCACATATCTATGGAGGCACCTAATTTTCCTTACAATCAATCCATGAGCATTTTTATGGTTTAATATTTTTAAAGCTGGGTTACTGACAGACAGACTACTTTTGCTGATATGGAAACTATGCAGGAAGAAACTGAGTTTCCCAAGCACAGAGTTAATGCAAAATTACAGAGTCAGAGGATGTAGAAGATGAAAAGAAGCTCAGCCTTGCCAAACTAAGTTTCCTCAGCAGAAGTAGCTGAATTCCTGAAGTGGAGCCAGTCACTTACAGATATGTGTTTTATTTATGATGCAACATCTTCACAATGATACATATTACTCATGTGTATACTCAGAGACACATGACTATGAAAAAAAAGACAAAAAATAGAATTCAGTAGACTAATTTTATTGGTTAACTTGGGTCAAAGTCTTGGTTGGAGTTGTTGGTCGAGATCATTTTGCTTTGTGGATAGTTTCACGTGTGGTCTATTATGTTCTCCTTTCCAGGTAATTAAGAGTTTAGTTTTCTAATTTGTATCTGTTCTTCCGACAAACTAGAGTGAATACAATTATTTTTTTAAGTCACAGTGACATGTATGGATCACTTATGAGACACAATGAGATCTTTAAAACATAATAAACTTATAATATTAAAATATTATAATGCTAATATAACGTAATGATAATTTAATATAATATAATATAGTTACTGAGGGAGTCCCTGACTCTGCCTTAGGTCTGCAATCATGTGTATGTATATGTGTGTGTGTATAGGAGGGAGATCTAGAAAGTCTTTTCAGAGGAGTCATTTGAGTTAAGTCTTGAAGAAGAGTAGGAGTTCACAAAGCTGCCCTGAGGACTGAGGGCATGATAGCGTTCCAAGTGAAGGAGGAAGGAAATCAGATTTTCTAAGGAAACTGCAAGGAATGTGAGTGTCAGAGAACAGTGTAAGGAAATGGAGAGTGGTAGCTGGGAGTGTGAACGACAACATCAATTACGGTTTAGACATGAAGGAGAAGCAGCTAAAACTCAGGTAAGGACCAGATCATACAAGGCTCTGTACAAAGCAACAGGGAATCATTGAGGTGGCTGTGGTTAGCTCAGTGGCTGAGCCCTGTCATGGCGAGTCTGGGCCAGCACAGTGTAACCTGCTTTATCTGTGCCCCACCTTCAGCCACCCCTTGTTCCCACTCCCACCCAGCTGTGTGCAAATATGTGCCTTCTATGTTAGCCATGAAACCAAAATCAATTGGTATTGTTTGAAATATTTCGGGAATATAAAATCACACTCTACTTAGTTTGGAACTGTTAGCTTCAGCTTTGGTTATAAATGTTGTAATATAGATCTGAAAATCAAGAGGTACAAAACAGGGCAATATAGGTGGAAGCATTTTTAAACTGACAAGAGATCTTATATTTTTTGGATAATAGTTTGGGAATGGTTTCTTCCACCTTGAGTTACTCAGGGTAGTTAATTTTCTTTGTTCTTGATACATTAGAGTATTTGTCCATATTTCCTTTACCCATGTAATTCACTTATCTCCCCCACTGGTGGAGGTTTTCATGCACCTGGTTTTTCTCCACTGGAGATTTTGAAGACCAAATAAAACATTGGAGATAAAATTGCAAGTTAAAAATGTTATTTACCTCCCCATCAGTTACCAGTGACTTAAAGGGCAGCAGGGATAAGAGCCATTTCCTGGGAACTTCTGGGAATTTGGTAGGGGATTATCTTTCCACCTGCTTCCCAGTTCATTGCTCTAATATAAACACTACTCGGAGAGACCTGGTTTAGGGTGAAAGCAATGTCATTTCGTACAGAGTGCCATGTGTCACTAAGTGTTTGATTAACCAGGCTGGCCAAAGACAAAGTTAATTATTTGGTCAATATTTTACTAGGTTTTTCAGTTATTACCCATTTTATTTTTAATTGCTTTATTATCCTATTTTCCTCCCTACAAATCTGATGTTTTACATAAATGTACTTAAATTGTAAGGTCAACTGCAAAAGCTAGCCCAAAGATTAAATCATATTTTAGCAGAAATCTGTACCTGGCTTCATTCTGTTAAGACTTGTGGATTTCAAAAAAGAAAAATAATAATAAAACTAAAAGAACTTCCAAAAAAGAACTCTTAATTAGATTTTTCAAACTTCACCAAGTTTCTTTCAAATTGCTTTCTAAAATAAACCCACACTGAGATGTGACAGTAAAATGATAGACAAGAACTACACAGTTTTTGTAGTTTGAAGGTAAATAAAATCCCTTTGACAGTGGATGTCATATGAAAAGTGAGGAATCAAAACACAGCTGTGTCTGTTAGCCTTTATTACCATTTTATTTCATAACTTCAGATTAGTCATTGAAAATGCCAAAGGTGTCATATGTTTTCTGCAATAGAACAGAGTATTATATACAAGGTCAATTTACAGAGCTCTAGTTTGCAGCTCTCCTGAGAAATGGAGTTCTACAAACTCTGTAGTCTGGGGAACTTTCTCAGTTCAAAGCAACTAGCAGGAATTTTGCTTAAGTCAAATCTGAGAATTGGGTTCTCTAGTTCCTAAGTTGTAAATATATGTGTTAAAAAAAAAAAAACAAACACAGCATCTGTATATTTCCAGGATGAAATATCAGGCTTAAAGCAATGTGAATTTCTAAAATTTTATAGTGAGTGGCATTTTTTTTTTTTTTTTTTTTTTTTGAGACAGAGCCTCACTTTGCTGCCCTGGCTAGAGTGAGTGCCCTGGCGTCAGTCTAGCTCGCAGCAACCTCAGACTCCTGGGCTCAAGTGATCCTACTGCCTCAGCCTCCCAAGTAGCTGGGACTACAGACATGCGCCACCATGCCCGGCTAATGTTTTCTATATATTTTTAGCTGTCCAATTAATTTCTTTCTATTTTTGGTAGAGACGAGGTCTCGCTCTTGCTCAGGCTGGTCTCGAACTCCTGAGCTCAAATGATCCACCCACCTCGGCCTCCCAGAGTAGTAGGATTACAG
>CAUYSK010086397.1:0-30055 GCA_963575035.1 Avahi laniger | reverse complement strand
TCAGCCCTTTATCAGATGTGTAGAGAGCAAATATTTTTTCCCATTCTGTGGGCTGTCTATTCACTCTAATGATAGTTTCCTTGGCAGTGCAGAAGCTTTTTAATTTGATTAGATCCCACTTATTTATTTTTGTTGCTGCGGCCATTGCTTTGGGGTTCTTCTTCAAGAATGCCTTGCCTAGGCCGATGTCTGAAAGGGTCTTCCCAACATCTTCATTTAGAATTCTTAAGAACATTCAGGATTCTTACTTTCATTTGGTTATCTCACTGATTTCAATGTCTCTGCCAGAGGGCAGGCAAGAAAGGAAAGCTCATGGAATTCATGTTATGCAGAATTTGCTCTGGTAGAATAAGGGTATTGGGGAGAAGTAAATGTAGTAGCTCAAAGAAAAGATTTGAATTCTCTGTGGATTTCACCTACACCTATCTCTGTGATCTTGTAGGATAAATGTGTTGTATTCTCTTTGGAGAAATAAGCAATAGTAACAGAGAAATTCAAGGTTAATATTTCTGCACACAGAGTAGCATGAAAATTAGAGTTGTCTCAACATATACTTCAGTGAATTGTAATTTTCAGTGTTAGTGTTATTGTTCAGTTCTGTTTTTATGATTTTTTTTTTCCTCTTTGCTCTCGTCAGAAATCATCCCTTTTTGGTGTGATTGAGTTAGAATACTTTTCAGAGTTAAACAATGATACAGTTTTTTTTGGCCAATGTTTTTAACTTAATAATTCTTTTTGGACTAAGAGTACATGTAGTATAAACCTTCCTTTACGTTAATGCCATCTTTTCATTTAAGTCCAATTATTTATATGCTACTAAGGAATACAGAGTATCGGTACCAGGGAAAAAGTAAAATTGCCTATGTATATTCAGTAAAATACTTAAGATTTATATATTGTTTATTTCATTGATGGGATTTGAATAAAAGTCTAAAAAAAGTCTAAATCAAAATCAATTGGTAATGTACCTATTTGGATAATGAAAAAAATGAAACCTGTGTTTTAAAAATTGGAATATTTTTCTGTTCTGGATTATAATTTGGCATCTGCATCCTTTGTAGGACTTCCCATATGTAAGATATTTCTGATGACTACAAACATTTTTAATGTAAAAATTATATGCATATTTTATTATAAAAGTGAGAAAGATTGCCTTATGGGAGATTAAATTAAAAAACAACAACAAAATAAAACAGAATGTCCCTGAAGAATTCAGCATACCTTTGGAAGAAATCTAATTTTGCTAAACTGCAGCTGTTGGCATGTATTTAATTTTATTCTAACAGGCATTTTGTTTTCATTTTTGTGTTTCAGAGTAAGTGAGGAAAAGGAAGTGACAGAGGAACGACTAAAAGCTGAGCAAGAATCATTTGAGAAGAAGATCAGGCAGTTGGAAGAACAGAATGAACTGATCATCAAAGAAAGGGAAGATATCCTTTTTGAAAGTCCTCTTTCTTAATGTGCAGAAAGTTTGACTATTTTATGAAGAAAATGTAAACTCCAAAGAAATAATTGTTCTAATTTATAACAGGGAATAAATCTGCATGTGCTGCCATTTCTAGGCAATCAGAAAGACACTTAACAGCATGTGATGTTGCTTCCTTTGTGCTTGATAAGGCCATCCAGCTGTTCTGCTGCTGCTGTTATGCTGTGAAACACATATTTGTCAACTAAAAAAGATAATAAGAAATTTGAACATTAAAATGTAGCATTGGAACTTTGTTAAATTCTGTTCCACTACTGTAATTGAGGCTGAAACCGCTTTGTATTTGGTATTCTTTCTGGTTAAAGCTTTGACAGACCAAAGAAATTCTACTCTGAAATCATAAGAATAAAAAAAAATTCTTTTTGATATATAGATGTTGTAATTGATAAGTGCAGCATAAAACCACCAGACCATTCTCTTGGAGCAGAAAACTATTGGGTTTAGAAATAGAGAGAGAGAGAGAGAGAGTGTATTGCATGGTTTGTAACAAAGTATAGTAAAAACAGATATTTTAACTTGAAAGTTGTATGTGAAGGTGTATGTGAGTTAAAATAAGCATATTTCTGAAGTTTCTTTTGAATGGGAAGAATTACTTTTCTTGGGGTGATTTATGCAGTGGCATTGATGTAGAAGAGATGTGACTGTCCCTAAGGTTAGGATGATGGATCTGCCAGCTAAACTAGTGTGTGAATGCTTGAAAGAACCATTGTCCTTATTGGCAGTATCATCATTAACTTGATCGTTAATAATTATTTCAAAGATCCCACAAGTGTCAAAATGTTCATATATTGATAACTATGCCTTTGTGAATACCAGAGAAATAGAAGAATAAAGATAAACTAATTAGCTTGAAAAACACAAGACTGTAACTATAAAAAATGAGTCCTGAACTTTGTTTTTCAAACAGTGGGAGGAAATTAATCAGAATTCTCAGACTTGATTTGCTGAGTAGAAAATCAGGCTTATTGGTCCCACTTTAGAGTATACAAAAGTACTCTAAAGGAATACTTTTCCAATTTTTTTGTCTGTATCTCTAGCATTTGTTCATTTGTTTTATCTTCACTATGAGAACCTGGTAATCTATAGCATTTGGATAATTATCTCCTTATTTCTCTTTTTTTTAATTTCAGAATATTAAGGGGGTACAAATGTATTTGTTACATGCCTTGAGTCAGGGCTGTAAATGTGCCCATCACCCAAATAGTGTTCATCGTTCCTGTTAGGTGGTACTCTTCCCCCCCTGCCACTTTATTTCCAATGACTTTTACTTCCCTCTGTGCACTTGTGTGCCCATATCAGTTCCAATTTATAAGAGAGTACATGTGATATTTGTTTTGCCATTCTTGAAATACTTTGCTTAGGATAGTGATCTCCATTTCCTTCCAAATTGCTGTAAAACCCTTATGGAAAACAGTATGGAGATTTCTCAACTAAAAGTAGACATACCATTTGATCCATCAATCTCACTACTCGGTATTCACCCAAAGGAAAAGAAGTCATTTTATCAAAAAAACACTTGCACTCAAATGTTTATTGTAGCACAATTCACAATTGCAAAGATCTGGAATCAACCCAAGTGCCCATCAACTCATGAGTAGACTAACAAAATGTGGTATATGTATACCATAGAGTACTACTCAGCCATAAACAAAGATGAATTAATGCCTTTTGGCTTTATCTTTTCTTTGCCCTCTTTGACTTCATTGCCCTTGGTTGTCAACCCTTAGGCTAGACCATCTTTTGTATTTTTCTTCCTGCTACTTTTCTCTTGAGGTTTACAGGAATGCTGTTTAGTCAGAATTCACAACAAACTGTGCACAGCCTATTTTACTCATTCATTTCTCATGCGTAGTATGACTCAGGACCCCTAGCACTTTCAAGAAATAGTAGGTTAGAAATCCTTTTATTTGTGACAAAAATTCAATTTATAAGGTCTCTTATTCCTCACATAACAAGAACTCTGGAGACAGGTGGCCTCTGGCATTGATTCAGTGGCTTAAAGTTTTCAGTGCTGGTATCTCTACAATTCTCTTACTTTTTTTCTAATGGTTTCCCTGATTCTAGACATTACATTTGTATTCAGGTAGGCAGAAGAAGGGAAGAGGTCCTGGCAATTGTAACTCCCTCTCCCTCTTTTTAAAAACATGAGAACTTCCTGAGAGCAACCCCTACACCCCACCCAGTAGTGTTTTATATCAGTGGTCCCCAACCTTTTTGACACCAGGGACCGGTTTCATGGAAGATAGTTTTTCCACAGGCCGGGGGTGTTGCCGCCTGGGCTCTACTTCAGATCATCAGGTGTTGGATTCTCATGGGGAGTGTGCAACCTGGATCCCTCGCATGCTCAGTGTGCAGTTTACAGGGGGATTTGCGCTCTTATGAGGGTCTGATGCCACCAGCTGATCTGAGGCAGGAGCAGGGCTCTGGCTGTGATGTGAGTGGTGGGGAGTATCTGTGGGTGCAGGTGGGGCTTTGCTTGCTCACTTGCTGCTTGCCTCCTGCTGTGCAACTGGTTCCTGTCTAGCCAAGGGTTGGGGACTGCAGTTTTATATGATATTTATTGTCCTAACTTTATTATGTGGCCATGCTAAGCTCCAAAGGAGGCTGAGAAGGTAAGCATTTAGCTTGTCCAACAGATACAGCAGAAGGCAGCAAGGGAGAAGGGGATTGGGAGTGAAGTCAGCCTTCAACTGTAGTAGCAGAAGTAGGGGAAATAGAATTCAATTTTTATATAGAAGGGAGGTGGCTATACTTTGACCTTCCTGGGACAAAAAATATACATAACATCCAGTGGAATTGGGATGAGTTGGGGAAAGAAGGTGAGAGATCAATAGTAGACAACTTAGAAAGACTGGCCGCAGTTAGAGTGGGTTCTTGTTAGGTAAAATGCTTAAGAAAATTGTGTGGCTGTCTGGAAAAGTAGAATCTAATTTCAGCAGACTATTAGTTAGCACTGTCTGAGTCAAGATTAATTCTATTCAGTGCTGAAACGGTCTAAACCGAGCATGGCTGTGAATGGTTTCTTTTGCCAGAATATTAAGATACCCTGGGTGATTGTAGTGACTCTTTTTTTCATGTTTTCCCCATGATTTAAGCTCAGAGGGTTAGCTTACTACTACCATGGGCCAAATCCTGTAGGGTGTCCACTAAATCTAAATCCAGTCACAGCCATTCCCTACTATTTTATCTGTGGCTGCTTTTATGCTCCAGCTGCAGAGTAACTGCAACAAAGACCCAGTGGCTCTTCTAGCCTACGATATCTGCTATTTGACCTGTACAGAAAAAGTTTGCTGACTCATGATCTGTCTTATAAGCCATAAAAGAAGAGGAAAAGACATGTAAATAAAGTCAAAGACATAGACACGTACTATAGTTAGACTTATTTTAAATGTGGTAAAAAAGGATTTGGTTTAAGCATTTATTCTTTATTGTGAATGAGGCTTGGTGTAAATTTTAGACCATTATCAAAAATTAAAATGGTTTAGTTGGTATAATTGGTTTAAGATTTTTTTAATCACCAAAAGATAGGTTGTATTTGCAGCACTTTATTGTCAAAGAAAGAAGAAAGGAAGACATGATACAAAAAAAAAAAATGACTTCCATGGTTTTTATTCCAAGTACATTTTCATTGCTCAGGTACAAATCTCCTTTACAGAATAAACCTGTCAAGATTAATATAGATGATTTTACAGTACATAAAACTCTATAAAACTTAGAAACATAAAACGAGGTTATAATTTAAAACAATATAATTTTAACTACAGATACATTTACCTATCATACATGAATGATTCAGTCTCTTTCATATACATGAAATCAGATAATTTCAGATTTTAAGTCTGTTTCAGTGTGAGAAACTATATCCATGAATTCTGATTTTTGGCGTTTTAAAGATGTATTATACTACATTTATGGGTTTTTTGTTTTAAAAGTTCTAATAACTTGATTTATTGATCAACTATACAAACACAGACCAGTGCCTTGGTAAAAAAGAAAAGATATTTTACATGTTTGCATTAGGATCAGACTTTTGAAGGATTTGCTCTTACAGAAAAAATTGGAAATTTATTATTAAAACATAAAAATTTTTGGTAATTTTCTCTCTTTAAACAAAGAAAGCTTATTTCCGAGAACTTAACCACATAAATGAATATACCATTTACAAAAGCAAGCAGTCTGACGAACATAGGAGATTTTTGTCTGTCTGAATGAATGTGAAAGGAGATATAAATCTGAAACTTAAAGAGAAACATGTCCAATAACAGTGATTCTGAAACATAATAATCTAAGACACAGGAGATAGCCATTAGGAAAGTTGATTAATATTTGAGCTGATTATATTTCTAAATCACGTAACTCTGATCAGCAGTGGTATCAAAAGCTTGCAGAAGGAAAGTACTGACGTCTGACTACTGACGTTTGCTGGCTTCACTGTTTTAACTGGCACAACAAGAGAAGTGACAGTGAGGAAAGTACAGTGGGCTTTAAAGTCATAACCCCGTTTTAGCACTGACTAGCTGTCTGACCCCATGGGAAAGTTACTGAACTTTTTTGAGTCTCCTTTTTTATCTATATTATGTAGTTAACTAATAATGCCTTCTTTGCAGGCCTATTGAAATTCGATAGATTCTTTATGTGTGTAAGGAACCTTGCACACATACTTGTACTTAGTAGGCACTGAATAAAAATAGCAGTACTCATTTTTACTACTATTAATATGGATAAGGGATGAGATAACTAGCCCTTCTGTTTCCCATTTCTGTGCCTTTCTTCACTGGGGTTTTGATGGTTTTCCTTAGGTTATTCAAGTCCTTGGGTTGCTGAGAGGCCCAGTAGAAGAGTGAAATTGATCTGTCTTCTGCTTTACCTTCTAATCTCTACGGAAGCAGAAACCTCTCTTTACCACTTGGATGTGTTGGGTGTTCATTGGGAGAGGAAACCAAGTTTTAATGTCCTCTCCCAGAAACCAGACTGACAGAGATGTTTGTGTTTGTTTCCGATCGTGGTCTGTTTCCACTATCTCTCTAGTTTGGACTTAGTAAATTGAAGAGTTTTAGAGGTGCTTGTAGCTCACATCCTTAAGCCTTTTGCACGAGTGGTGATTTTAGAAACCTTGGTCTAAGAAGAAAGAATTTTAAAGGAACTAGCTTTAATCTTTTTGTGGACTGTTTTAGAATGAACCAAAGATTTCAGTATGTTTGTGTTGAATATAGATTAGAGAAAGTTCACAAAAATTTGATCTAATTGTGTAAAAAAATAATTGGTTCTGAATAACAGCAATACTTCAAGAATATCTAAAACTTTCTATTTAACTATACATCCCATCTCTGCTATAGGAGCCAGACAACCATGCTCTACCACCATAATCCATTGGACTTGTTATTAACAAGGATAGAAAACCATACTGAAGGAAGCTCTATCGTATCTGGGTGGAATGATGTGGGAGGGTAGGGAAGGAGAGTAGAAATAAGTTTCATGAGAAAGAATGTAAGTTTTGATAGGGTAAGTCTCTCTTTTTTAATTAATCTTTCTGGCCCTTCATAAGAGAAGGCAGGAGATTTTAAAGTCTCAGAAATTGTTTTGGGAAAATTAAAAATCTACTCAAAAAGAAGAAGACTATACATAGAAGAGAAGGGACTTGGAAAAGGAAAAGGGTGTTTTGGTGTCTGGCTATGCAATATTCTAATGTAAGCACCATATCAACATTGATGAATCTTGGCTTTTTTATATGAATAAGTATTGGGTTTTTGTTTTTTATGTTTACAAAATGAGTTATTTAGTGATAGAATATATTCTGTGTACTTAGATAAGGCCATTTTATTCTATGGCTTTAACAAGCCCTAGAAAATACTGTTTTACTAATCTAATAATTATCTTTGACACTGTAGAAGTTGTACTGCTTAAGACCATTTTATTTACTTCATAATGCTATATAAATTTAGCAAATTTTCGACCCTTCTTATTGTCTAAAACCTGCTAAATTGTCCTGGAATGTCATTTTAAATCAGAGTAAGAGGTTAAATACCTCTATTTGTATTATAGAGAAATAAACATGCTTAAGGAAAGAACTGATTGTTATTAATTTTGTTGTTGCCTAAACCATTCTTAAAGATTATTTTTGTTAAAAATATTTATATATTAATGCTAAGCACAGGGAGGAATTGATGACAACTGTCTGTAGAAAGTGAAGAAATTATATAAATTTATCCATATATTTAATTTCATTCCAAGAAGAGCCTTTAAGGAGTTGTTACTCTTTGTTAATGAGTTATATGTATACTTTACTTTTATAGAACTTATCCAGGAAATAAGAATAAAAAGAAGTACTCCTCACCCATTTTGGTACCCTATGTATGAACTTTTCTTACATGAGAGTTCCTGAGGCTGTCATATGGATAATAAAAAACTTAGTATCTTGTGTCTAGTTTTTAAACCCATTGCAGATTAGAAGCAGAAAAATTATAAAGAAGGAATGGAGCTGCAATGAGAATATTAAAGCTGAGAAGGGAATTGACAAAAAAAAACACAAAAACCTATTTTAAAAAACACATAAGAGCTGAAAATACACAGCAGTCTAGAACTCTACCCACCTAAATACATCTCAAGGCAACCATGCTCTACCACCATAGAGCATGGTTGTCATGGCAAGCAAGGATGTCATGTATTAAACACAACATAGCATTCTGGGAGGCTGAGGTGGGAGGCTTGAGCTCAGAAGATGGAGACCAGCCTGAGCAAGAGGGAGACCCGTCTCTACCAAAAATAGAAAAATTAGCTGGGTGTGGTGGTGCATGCCTGCAGTCCCAGCTACTTAGGAAGCTGAGGCAGGATTGCTTGAGCCCAGGAGTTTGAGATTGCAGTGAGCTATGATGATGCCACTGCACTCTAGCCCAGGCAACAGAGTGAGATACATTTTTGAGCAATAATTTTTTTATATTATTTTGTATTATTTTTTGATGAGATTTGCTTTTAGCAATCTCTCTTCCTTGTCTGAGACCCTTTGAATATCTATAGTGTGCTCATTTTATAATAAGATAAATAGTTTAACATTCTGGGCTAGATTTTGCTTTTGTTTTGATTTCTTTGGTTTGCTGAAGCCTCCAGATGTGGAATGTGAAACCTCAGCACCCCAGAGAGCAACTTCTATGTTCCTTTATAATGAGTGACACCGGAATTCAAATAAATGTGGTTTGGGGCTTCTAAACTTACCCTGGTGGCTAAGATGTTCATTTATTTTTGATGTCCTTGTGGAAATAAGCTCAGCAGACTGAAATTCAAAAACATTTATTTTCTACATCTTAGTTTAATTAAAATTTTTTATTAGCAATGGTTCTATACTGGGTAGGTGGTACTAAATCTGTATAGCATCACTTAAGATTATTTTGGGTACATTGGTTCTGTGCCTAAAAAAAGAAAAAGTAAAAATTCAAAAAAAAAAAACTACTTCAGAAACTTTCAGCAGTTCTTGCATGAAGAAATAGACTTTCAATAAATCAATATAATAATTATTCAGGAGAGTTCATTGTTCTGTTTAGGCTTTCACATGACTGATCTCTCTTAAAGGGCTATTCTGATGTAAGCTTTTCAGTTAAATCCATTTGCCATACCACAACTTATAATTGCTTTGATTTGAAGAATATAATGAATGACTTTATTATTAATCAGTATGAAATTTGTCTTAGTGTTGTTAACCTTAGAATGACCTCCAGTTATGAATAGTTAAATGATTCAGATGGTAACATTCTCACTTCAGTTAGAGACTTACACAGAAACATTTCTTCTTTTTTTAAATACTCATACCCAAGATTGTGCACATCCAAACTCTGTAATTTTTCAGAAGTAGTAAATCTAATTATGATATAGTCATGCAACGATTAGAAGCTACAGGATATCTGAACTTGATTTCCCTGTAGATAAGATGGCCATCTCTCCCCTGCCCCAATTTTATCATCTTTCCTTAATACAGAAATGTCAGGCTACTGAGCATGTTGTTTTCTTGAATCCCTAGGCTTGTGAAGAGCAAAGCCAATTGGAGAAAGAGTCCCTCCTATCAAAACAATCTCAGGCAGTCCTTGAATTTCTAAATAAATGTAGCCTGGAAAATCCAGGTATCTAAAGATAATACTTGTTGTGTTTCAGTTGGTCGGATTTTCAAGTAGTCACTATGAAGTGTGTGTTTTATTTTTTGGCCATACCTATAAGACTTTTTTCTACACAAAAGCCATAAACACAGGAAAATCGACAACAGGCAAAGGAGAAAAGTAGATAAAAGAGAAGAAACCACCATAAATGGAGGCTAGAAATAGTAATTGCCCTAATGAGAAATTTGCACTGAAGAAAGTTCGACAATAAAGAGAGCCTGTGACATAGTGACAAAAGAGAATAGTTACTAGTTGAGTGCAGAGAAAAGTTGCCAAATAGGCACCTGTCTCACATTAATATCCTCAAGGCATCAGTGAGCCAGGCTAAATGCACAAGATCTAGTTCAACAGTCTAGAAGCAAAGAGAGTGAGAGGAGATTTGAATATGATAGTGTCATTGTTTGGAAACATCACAGCATTTAGAAGTATATTCTTCACATAACATCTTAGGTAGTTTGACACAGAGAAGTAATTTGAGATGCTGATAAGGCAGCTTTTTTTCCTCTTATTAAATCGAAAACCAATTGTATGAAAAGTCCTATTGGTAAACCTTTAGTTCATTAGAAATTGGATTTCTTAAACATGACTTACTTATCTCAATGTGTGACATAATAAGAAGCACTGTAGTATTTTGGAAAGAGCAGATTACAACATTTGTAATCTTGACTTAGTTCTGCCTTTAAACTGTAGCTGTATTACCTTAGATAAACCTCTGCAAGTCTTCAAAGTTCATTGTACATAACATGTTTATAATATCTGAAGTATTTACCATACAAGATGATCAAATGAAGTAGATATGTAACTTTTTTGGAACTATAAATTATATGAAAGTATAAGGTTTACAAAATACTTTCTTGCCCTGAAAAAGTTTACAACATGCAAAGTTGATGTGAAGACATATTTGATATATCTTTCAAGTGTTATCTTTTATTTCAGATGTTTTCTTCTATTTGAAGATTTTTTTTTTTGCCTTTAGAGTCCTCATGCAGATTTCTGTAACTAGCTTTCTAATTTTTGAAGAGGCAGTATAATTTTTGAAGCAAAATGTTTTTTGATTATGTGAGAGAATTAAGTTTTTGAAGCAGTTGTAAGGAAGTTTGTTGCTAAAAGAAGTCAGCTAGTAATTGCTAAGGCATCTCAACATCATATGTTCTGACAAGGCATAGAAGAGATCTCAAGGAAAGTAATGCAGAAACAAAACTGAAAAAGCTATGATTGGATGAAACCTACATGAGATTATTTTATGAATCTGGGTCAGGATTAGACTTCCTTACATAAAATAAGAAAGGCCAAAGTAACGCTACTCAAAACAAGATATATATTTCTTTTTCATGTAAAAGACATCCAGTACCAGCAATTTGAGGCAAGTGTGGTGACTCCATAGATTTTAGGGAGCCATACTTTTTCCGTCTTGGCACTCCAAGCTTTAGTCATCATGTATGTGCACATTAAGTCGGCAGAATAGAGTCTGTTAATTTTGAAAAATTTGTTTTAAATTTGGTTTCAATTTCATTTCTCAAGGTGGTTGAACTTAGAAATACAATTGATTTTTACTGATTTTATATCTTTTGCCCTTGCTAAATTCTCAATTATTAATTTTAATAATTATTTTACAGGTTCCTTAGGATTTTATCTGCAGTCATGTCATCTGCAAATGAAAAGTTTTAGTTCTTTTTAATCTTTATGCCCTTTATTTCTTTTTCTTGCTTTATTGCAAGACCTTCAACTAGGAACTAAATAGAAATGATGAGAGAGAATATTCTTATCTCGTTTCTTAGGGAGAAATACATATTTCATCCTTAAGTTTGATGTTAGTTATAGGTTTTTGGTTTTTGATAGATGCCTTTATATCATATTGAAGAAGTTCCCTTTTATTCCTAGTTCACTAAGAGGTTTTGTTGTTGTTTTCTGCTTTATAAAATTATTAATGGGCATTGATTATTCATAGCACTTGACATTGTGTTATATGTTATGTATTTCTCTCTTATGACATCATTACTGTCTTGTATGCTATTGTATACTGAGAATCTAATACAGTATCTGGTACTCAGTATGTACTCAATAAATACCTGTTTCATGAATGAATCGTTAAACCATAGTTGCTTTATCAGAGAACGTCTGACTCGAGAGAAAATTTGCACTTTACTGCTGTAGCTGCATCATCTGGCACTCTGCCACCACCTGGTGACAGTGTATCTAAATTGCAATAAAAGCTTGGGAGATGAATAAACATGTCAGAGCTAAAACTGCAAATGACTGGACTGATGTGACAGTTAAATAATTTAAAAATAAACATATACTCATTATAAATAACAAGACTGTGTTTGAGATTTAGCAAATATATTTCACAGTTAGTAGTTAACTGAAGTGTTTTCTGTTTTCCCGAATGCCAGAAGATGAAGGATCAGTTAATTTACATATGTTGAAGATAGAATATAATAGAAATAGAGTGAGAGCAAAGACATATATTCTGTATTTGAATTTCTGCTCTGTCAGCATTTCCTTGCTGTAAGGTACCAGCTAAACTTGAATTTTAAAGAACAAGGATTTTCTAACATCTTAATGTCTTGTACTAAATATTTAATGTATTGCAAAGAAGTCCAGCTTGTGGCCAAGAATGAAATTTAAGGCTTGTTCTTAAAAATTCAGTCCCTTGGTTACACAAAATTCACTGAAACATAAGTGTAGATCTGAGTGGGATTTCTCTGTTACATCGGACAGCTTCTTGGAGTGAAACTGTCTATCCTCTACACTGTTATGATTACCACTGTGTATTTTCATTTCTTAGCCTCCCTGTGAAAAAATGGACCATGTGCCAAATATGTTAGTGAAAGTTTTTAAAAGTGCAATTCAAATATTAAAATTTTCTTACTGATATTAAAATGGTCAATCTCATAAAATGTCAAAATTTTACATAAAGTGTAGCCTTTCTTATGATCAGAATACTCTAGGGTGATAGTGTTGGGAGCACTGTTTTAGTAATAAAGATTATTGTGTGGATAAGTTCCCTACAAGGCCCCTTGATGGTAATACTCCTAGATTTTGTCTTTAAAGAAAACTGCTGAGAGGCAATAATTTTTTTTGTATGTGTCCCATTTTCATTAATGCATGGTAATTGATGGAGTCGCAGTGACTTGTAGCAGTAATGAGTTCTAAACATAATAATGCACTCTTTTCTAATAAGTGAGCACTGCTGGGGTTTAAAAGCATACTAAATCAGTTGCTTTAGTATGAATTTATTAGTTTTTTTCAGCATTAGCTTTAATAGTAGTTATTTACATAAGCGTACATCCCATTAACCACCATCAGGGCTGGAAAACATGCTGAACTGTTCATATTTTCATATAATTATTGAACATAATGGTTTCATTTGCATTTCTAAACAGTGATGTTTCTGTCAGCCTTGGAAATAGTGTCTTTACGCAGTCCCTATTTCACATCCACTTATTTGACATCGTTAAATTTTATGCTAATGTGCTTCCCTAGAATATCATCAGTAGGACAGATGCTTGTGCTTTAATATACAAATCAGGGATGCTTTTCCATCCCCCAAATGGCAAAGGAAATTTTAAAGAATCTGCAATTTTAGATATAGAGCCTGTCTCCATATAAATGGATTTACGAAATAAAACATTCAGGGTTAAATGTTATAATCTGGTTGTCTCTTCAAAATGTTTCATTATGAATAGTTATCTACCTGACTAGGGTTAGTTTTGTTGTCTTCAATGAGGAGATGAGTCCTAGTGAAGGTCTTGTTGCTTATGAATATTTAGAGTTCTGCTTCTGAAATGTCGATCTTGAGATGCAAGTTTTTCAGTGCCTTTGAATATATCAGGCCACAGTGTTAGTTCTTAAATTATTCTCTATACTTCTGTTCCTTTGGTCTCCTAACCTTATGATGGAAGCTGTTATGTTAATGCTCTTGGGCATCTTAGCTTTTTGTTTGCATTTAGAAAATGTTCAGTGTAAAATTATGAGTCACTTGGTGGGAGAGGCATGTCAAGAGAGGCAGCAGAACCAATATGGAAGGACAAGTTTATGGAAAAACTCATTGCCTTTGGAGTATCATCAGCTTGCCTATGTGTACTATCAGGTTTTGTTTCTCCAACATTTGTGGATGCTTTTGTGAATGCTGTCAATCAGATGGCTGGAAGATTTTAAACAACAGCAACCAACTAAAGAATTGTCTTGAGAATTGATTCAGATCTTTTTGGTGGTGTGGTGGACATGAAGTCATTACCACTTTTTGGTCTTTGTAGGCCTCTTGTGTCTGACAGCTCAGGGCAGCGTTTTACTATTGACTCTTAATGGACCTGCAGTGCTAGAGCTGACTCCGCACAGTTCAAAATGCAAGGTTAGCAGTCTAGCAAGATATGGTAAAGAAGCAGCTTTGAGAGGAGTTCTTGCCCCAAATTACTTGCTAAAAATATGTTAGATCTGATATAGCATAAAATTTATACAGCATAAAAGGATTATTTGGATAGAAATGTTATTCAGCTTAACAGGTCAGGAGGCAATGAAATTTTTGCAATGAGTTCTGTTCTTTGGGGAATTGCCAGGAAAGAAATACGATAATGGTTGTGAAGAAACTACTGTAAAGGTGGAGTTTCATAGCTGTTCATTTTTACCCCAGGTTTTTCAGATTTTTCTATATGATCTCTTAAAATAGTCTGAGATTAGTACTTCTCATAGTTATGAGATCTTCTGAACTGTCATATTGAAAACATCGGTCATGCCCTACTATCTAGGGAAATGTAGCCTTTGTTGTTGCCAGATCAGACATCGTATATGAAAGTTTAAAAAAATTCTGAAAATCCAGTCTCACTTATATGTGAGGCAATATTTTCAGTTCTTTATAAAATAGCCATTTGTGATTGCATTCTTAACCAACACTTTTTTTTTTTGGTGGGGACAGTTTGCCACAAGCTAGAGAAAAACATTCCCTGTCACCAAAAAATGCCATTTATATTTTTCCTCACCATACACATTTCTTCCTTATCTGGAAAGAGGTTTAACATTGAAATGAAAATTTCATCTGCCTATTCAGTATTAAAGTGCAATAATATTTAATCTGACATATTGCCTCTGAACAACTCTGTTGCTATAGAACTTTACTACCTTCAAGGCAGCAAAGGAGACGTATTTTAGTGCTATGTGACTAGTTTCCAATCCATGACTTCAGAGGATAAAAGAATTCTAAATTATGTTTCAGGACAGCTTCTTTGTATGTTTTTTTATAGAGTTAAAAATTCTAGACAAAGTCAGATATTGTCCATAAAGTACCAGCCAATTGGGAGGACTTTACCTGTTTGGTTATATTTATTTTCTCTTTTATAGCCAGAGGAACACAATTACGACTTCCTTTTTGGAGATGATGAGAGTACTTAGAAATAAACCTTGAGCACTGTGAGATGCCTGAACTCTACCTATTCTGCAAAACTACAGGGACTCTTTTTTTTTTTTTTTTCTTTTGAGACAAAGTCTTGCTCTGCCCTGGGTAGAGTGCAGTGGCATCATCATACCTCACTGCAACCTCAAACTCCTGGACTCCAGTGATCCTCTTGCCTCAGCCTCCCGAGTACCTGGGACTACAGGCATGTGCCGCATCGCTTGGGTAATTTTTCTATTTTTAGTAGAGATGGGGTCTCGCTCTTGCTCAGGCTGGTCTCAAACTCCTGAGCTCAAGCAGTCCTCCCACCTCGGCCTCCCAGGGTGCTGCAGGGACTTGTTGGCATCCACTGTGTTGCACCTGTTCAAGGAAACTTTAATTTGGGGTATTTGATTTTTCTCTGCACACATTTTATTTTTCCATTGTTAGCTAGGACAGTAATTAATCTTAAAATTCTCCAGCCTCTAGAGATATTTGCAAATATAAATCTATTAATCTTTCCCTAACTCTATGCCTAGTGCTAGTATTTGAGGATATAGGAGGAGCTTAGGGACTACTTGATAATTAATGCCTTGTCAATTAAAAATTTTAACCTCTTTTTTCCCAACTTCAGTTCATATCCATTATGGAATATTTTAGAATAGAATATTGCTTCATTCTTGAAATCATCAGCATGTGACATATTCATGTTTTTCATTTAATCATCACTCGAATAGCTAGATAGATGCAAGTAGGTCTAATTCGACATCACAGTGAAAGAATTTTTCAGATCTTTTGCCTTTAATTTTGTATCAACTAATTATATTTTATTTAAGGTAAAATATTAAACATCTCTTTTTTTTCTTTTTTATTTCAGCATATTATGGGGGTACAAATGGTTAGGTTACGTATATTACTCTTGCCCCACCGGAGTCAGAGCTTTAAGCATGTCCATCCCCCAGATGGTTCACACTGCACTCATTATGTGTGTATATACCCATCTCTTCCTCCCCTCTCCCATCTACCCGACACCCGATGATAAACAGCTCTTTTAAACACAGCAGAAAAGTCAGTCAAAAGATGTTTAATGCCATATATTTACAATTCCTGCCAGTTCAGTTGTGTAATGGTATTTGTGAAAGTTCTGTGCTTGGTTTTGTGGTTAAATGCTTAGGTTTTTCCAGTGGTCCCTTTCTGGTCCCTTCTCTGCAAAATGAAGAGAATAATAGTATTTACTTCAGTCGGTTTATTGTGAAGATTAAATGAGATAATACATATTAAATGTTTTGTATCTTGATTAAGCACATTAGAATCACTCAGTGTTATGTTGTCTTTTTTTTTTGTCATTGACTTTTTAAAAGTGGGCAAAGCTAAAGTGACCCTGGCTTCCTTTACTCTCTTTCCTCCTATCTTCTAGTTCCTTGCTACTCCAAGTGTAGTACAGGGATTTGTAATGCCAGCATCACCAGCAACACTGGGAGCTTGTGAGAAATGCAGACTGTTAGGCCTCATGTCAGACTTGACTTTTTCAGAATCTGGTTTAAACAAGGTACCCAGGTGATATGTACTTTAAAGCACTGTTTGTATTCAGTTCTTGCAAAAAGAAATGTTTTACGTAAAAGACATAGGCAGTGGAGAAATACGAGCTTTTACTGTCTTTTCTAAAATCTCACTTACAAATTTGTGCCTTTGGTTGATGATGGGATGTGGAGTATATTCTATTAACATGGATTCCGTTGCTATTAGGTAGATTGTTCTGTAAGTGTCAGATGTGTGGTTCAAAGCTTGTGTAGGTATATTGATTTTTCATTTACTTGTTCTATCAATTATTAAGAAAGGGGTATTAAAATCTCTGAGTATAATTGTAGATTTATCTATTTCTCTTTGAAGTTCTGTCTTTGCTTCATATATTTTGAAGATCCATTTTTAGATGCACAAAAGATTGAGATTGTTATCTCCTCCTAGTGAGTTGACCCCTTTATCATGAAATGACTTTGTTTATTCCTGGTAATATTCTTTGGTCTGAAAGCTACATCGCCTAATGTTTATGGACCCACTCTAAGTTCTTTTGAATAGTGTTAGCATGTTATATCTTTTTATACCCTGTAACTTTTGAATTAATTGTGTGTTTATATTTAAAGCATATTTTTCATAGCTAGACCATAGGTGGCTTTTGGATTTTAATCAAATAAGACATTTATGTCTTTTAATTGGGATATTTAGAACATTTCCATTTTCTCTGATTCTTGATACAGTTAGATTTGAATTTTGTAATTCATCCCATTTGACTTTTGTTCATCTTTTTTTTTGGCCTTCTTTTGGATTAATTGAATATTTAAAAATTTTTATTTTATCTCTTTTGTTGGCTTATTAGCTATCTGTTCTGTTTACATTTAGTAGTTGCTATAAAGTGTATTTATATACTTTTAATAATCACAGTCAACCTTCCAGTGATTGCTTATACTACTTTACAATAGTATAGTATCATTTTTCTCTTCCTGATCATTGTGTTACTGTCAAGATATATTTTAGTTTTATACTCACATCATGTTTTTATTTTTGTTAAATAAACAATTATCTTTCAGGAGATTTAAATAATGAGAAAAAAATATATTTACTCATTTAGTTACCACTGCCAGTGTTCTGCATAACTTCATATAATCCATATTTGTTATTACTTCCTTCTGCCTGACAGACTTCCACTAACAATTGTTGTAGTTATGGATTCTTTGTCTTTGAATTTATAAAATAAAGTCTTTATTTTGCAAGGTTTTTTTTTCCCTTTATGCTTTAAAAATACTGCTTCACTGTCAGTACACTGTCATTTCTACCAATGAGCTCTGGTTACTCTTTGTCTTAGTGACTACCTTCCTTTTGCTTCCAGACACAGCCCATTTGCTGTCTTCCATATCTAGAAATTATTGGGTAATAACATCTCATTGATGATAAGTTCTCAGGTTATCATGATGGTAGATGGAGGCTGATGACCACAGTGTTAAGTTGGCAGCTAAACCTAAGTTCAAATTGACGTCTTCAATACTAATTAATTACCACATGGATCATTTTAGCCTTCTTCCCTTTCTTGTCTGTAACTTCCCACTGGAACAGTGAGAATCTTGCCCCCTACCTTCTGCCATTCATTTATTTCATTGCTGAATTCCAGTATGCTTGTATAGTGGTTCTAGAATGATTAACTCATATCTCCATGGGAGATGCATATGGACTTGTTTTGGCACCATTGTTGAGAAATCTGTCTTTTTTCCATTGAATTACCTTAACCCCTTTGTCAAAAATTGTTTGACTCTATTTGTGTGGCTCATTTCTAGGCTTTTTTTCTGTTCTGTTAATTATGTGTCTGTTCTTTCATTAATCCACATTGCCTTGATTACTGTTGCTGTACAGTAAGTTTTGAAATCCTGTAAGTTGAGTCTTTCAGCTTTGTTCTTCCTTTTCAGAATTGTTTTGGCTCTTCTAGTTTCTTTATTCATATCAATTTAGAATCAGCCTCTTGATACCTACAAAAAGCTTGCTGAGATTTTGATTGGGAGTGTATTGAATGTATACATCAGTTAGGGAGAATTACATCTTAATATTGAGTCTTCCAATACATGAACATGATACATCTTTTAATTCATTTAGATTTTTTTTATTTCTTCTATGAGTGTTTTGTAGTTCTCTGCCTGAAGATCTTGCACATATTTTGTTAGATTTTTACCTAATTAAATTTTTTTGGCATTATCTTCTTTTTAAATTTCAGATTCACATTTTTCTTTGCTGGTATAAAAGAATACAGTTGACTTTTGTCTGTTGATCTTGTGTCCTGTGACTGCTAATCTCACTTACTAATTTTACGAGTTTTTTTTATGTAAACAAGCATGTTGTCTGCAAATTAGGACAGTGTTATTTCTTCGTTTCTAATCTATATGCTTTTTATTTTTCTTGCCTTATTGCACTAATTAGAATTTCCAGTGCAATGTTGAATTAAGTGGTGCTAAAGAAATCCTCTCCTTGTTCTAGATCTTGGTGGGAAAGCATTTAGTCCCATTAAATATGCTTTTAGCTGTACGTTTAACATATATACCTTTTATTTGGTTAAGGAAGTTCTCTTCTATTCCTAGTTTGCTGATACTTTTTATTACAAATGGATGTTGAATTTTCTTGAAAACTTTTCCTGTGTTCATTGATATTATATAGTTTTGATTGTTTAGTTTGTTAATACGTCAAGTTACTGGATTGATTTTTGAATATTAACCAGCTTCGCATTTCTGGGCTGCTCCCCACATAGTGTGATACATTACCCTTTTATATGCTGATGGATTTTATTACCTAATATTTTATTAAGGATTTTTGCCTAATGAGAGTGCATCTCTAGTTTTCTTTTCTTATAATGTCTTCATCTGAGTTTGTAGTAAGGTAGTGCTGACCTCAAAGAATGTGTTGGGAAGCATTTCCACTGTTCTATTTCCTGCAAAAATTTGTATAGAATAAGTTTTAATCTTTTCCCTTAAATTTGTGTTAAAATTCACTAATGAAGCAATCTGAGCCTAAAGTGTTTTTTGTTTTTCCCCCTTCTGATAGAAACATTTTTAACTATAAATTCAATTTCATATAGGCCCTATATTGATTTAATCAATTTAGAGCCATTCAGATTATGCATTGCATTTAGAGTAAGCTTTGGTCTTTCAAGGAATTTTTCCATTTCATCAGTGTTTTCAAATGTATATGCAAAAAGTTGGAGTAGTAACAGGAATTTGAGAATTAGCTGAATATTAATTTTAACTCACTTGGGATAAAAACAGCAAATTTCTTTCCTGTTTAAAAAAGGAATGTGGATAACATTGTTTCTCCTTATAGAAGAGTTGTTCAGTTTGTCATTTCTTGTCATTCTTTGAGCCCTCTAGTTGACTTGAGAGGGACAGTGGTTCTTAAGACACTAAAGTAACTTATTTTCATTATTGTAGCAACTTACAGACAATTTTTCTGGCCCTCATAAAGATTTTTAATAGCTAATTCTGACCACATTTTTGCAAACTAACTTGAGTGTGAATCAGGTGTGAATATCAGGTGTGAATATGTTTACATGGGATTGCAGGACAGAACTTGCAGCTGTGTGAATCCAGAATGTATGTTGATTATTTGTATACAAACATAAACATTGCTAATTATTTATAACAATGTATTACATGGAAATTGAGCAGTTCCCCCCTTTTTATAAGGTAGAGCATTGTGAAATGAACTTTATTGATGGTTTAAGTTCACAGAAGAATCTCTATTTCCAAAGCCAAATTGAAATAGGCTTTATTATCCACATAGGCTTACTTAGTAGTGACAGAATTAAACCAGAGTCTGTGTGGTAGATTTGGTCCCAGTTCTTTACCCACTTCCCATATCCAGTCTTCCATAGGATTTGTAGTTATGTTTATCTACCTTTCTGTTGATTTTGAGCATAATCATGTAACCTATTTAGCCAAATAGAATAAGGCTGAGGTAATAGCTAGTATGCCGTTTTCAAACCTGTGCTTTAACAGAGGACACTGAGTGTTTCTACTTACCTCTTGCTTTTCTGTTATGGAGACATGCCCAGGAGAAGAATGAAAAAATCATGGGAACCAATTCACCCCTAGCTGCCCTCTATAGTTGTGCCATATGTTATCAGTACTCCAAAAGCTCCCCTTATGGCTCCTGCTAATCACCCTCCAATGGTGGGTTTCCTGACTATCAACCTTAGATTACTTTTAAACCTTTTTTCCTTGCATATCCCCAGTGTTTGGCAGAAATCCTGAGGGAAAATCAGCCATGTGCTTCAGGCTCCCCAAATCTACCAAAAGCTCTGTTTTATAATCAAAAGACAATTTATATGACAGTAAACTAATGCCTGGATTGAGTTTATTGAAATTAGTAGAATCAACTTAAACAGTGTAATTTCTAAGGTCTTGCCATTTTTAGCCTTGTATTCTACCTCTTCTGTGCCAATACTGTCATTAGGAATTAGAATTGTGACTGTGAATCCTTGTAAGCCATCAAGTAGGTATAACATTCTTTACTTTAAAAATGCTTAGCTTTCCAAGGCAGGAGAGACGACTTAGACTTTTTATTAAAACTATTAATGAATGTTTAAACCCAAAAAGACCTTGGTCATGTGTCAATTAACCAAAATTTCTATTTTCTCTTTAACTCTCTGCTCCCCTGGTGTGACCTTGTACAAAAAGATTACAGTAGGGTACTCGATCTGCTTTTAAAAGCTGCTTTATTTTCTTGCAGAGCAAGCTATCTACTCTCTAAAGCATTGAGGCAAGAAACACAGACCCAGAGAAAGACATTGTATGAAGCTGTGTAGTATAGAGGCTGAAAAAGGTACAAAACATAGTTGTATTCAACACAAGGATATGTTCATTTTTAGCTGCATGAACTTGACCAAAATATTTTTTAAACCACAGTTTATCCCTCTGTGGATATGTAACAGATTCTACCTCATATGGTTATTGAAAAGATTATATGCTGTAACAAATGCATGTAAAGGCTTAGCACAGTGCCTGGTGTATATAGTAAGCACTCAGAGTTCCTTGATATTATCATCATCATTATTGCTACTACTACTGTTAAATATTTCACTGGGAATACAAAAACCTAACCAATTTTTGAAGGCCTTAGTGAGAAAAAAACTTATTTTTTTCCCATAGCTTTATACATTTTAGAATTTAATATTCTTTAGGAGATTACTGCTAAGACCCTTTCAAATCTGTTAATTTTTAAGTTCAAATTTTCTGTTTATATGAATTCTTTAAAGTATTTGTATTCATTTCCTACTACTGTAATAAGTTACCACAAACTTAGTAGCTTAATATAGCAGAAATCATTATATTACAATTCTGGAAGTCAGAAATTCCAAGTCAATCTCAGTGGGCTCAAATCAAGGTGTTACCAGTGCTGTGATCTTCTTGGAGGCTCTCGGAAGATTCTTTTTTTAATATTCCTTTTCTAGCTTTTAGAGGCTGCCATGTTCTTTGACTCCTGGCTCTGCGTCACTTCAACATATTTTTCTGTCGTCACATCTCCTTCTCTGGCTCTCTTTTTCTTCCCTCACATAAGGACCCTTGTGATTATACTGGGTTTACCCTGATAATCCAGGATAATCTTTTCATTCTCAGTTTTTTCATATCTGCCAAGTCCCTTTCACCAGATAATATTGTAAGATATTCACATGCTTTTGGGATTAGGATGTCATCTTTGGGTATACTATTATTCTGCCTACCACAGTCTGCCTTCTGTCCCCCAGGGATTCATGTCTGTCCTACGTGCAAAATACATTGACCCCATCCCAATGTTTCCAAAGTCTAACCCCATTGCAGCATCAGCTCAAAGTCCAGAATCTCTTAAATCTCATCAGCTCAAAAGTTTCAAATCTCATGATCTAAATTATCTAGATTAGGCATGGGAGAGATTCTGGGAATTCATCCTGAGACACAATTCCTTTTGATCTGTGAACTTCTGAAATTCACTCTGCTGATATGAGATTCTCAAGAAACTTGTGGGTTTTCTATGTATGTCTTGGGGATTCATTCTATTAGACAAGAGGCTTTTCCACAAATCTTTTCTGGATGATCCCACTCTATATTTGGCTTCAATGGCTGAGGGGGTCCATGAGTCACATGACTAGTCTCCTAAGAACCCTCTGTGTGACTGAATACTCTGATTTTTTTTTTTTTTTAAGAGATGGGATCTTGCTTTGTCACTCAGGCTGGAGTGCGGTGATGTGATAATAGCTTATTGCAGCCTCGAACTCCGGGGTTCAAGCGATCCTCCCTTCTGAGCCTCCCAAATAGCTAGAACTATAGGCACATGCCACCAGGCCCAGCTAATTTTTTCATTTTTTAAATTTTTGTAGAAATAGGACGTCGCTATGTTGTCCAGGCTAGTCTTGAACTCCTAGCCTCAAGTGATCTTCCCACCTTGGCCTCCCAAAGTGATGGGAGTCCAGATGTGAGCCACTGCACTCAATCTGAATTCTCTGATTTTTTTAAACCTCCCAAGGCACTACCAAAAGGTTTCCCAGCCTCATCGTTGTTCAGAGGTCCCTTGGTATTTAAGGTAACACATTTACAGATTTAGGGAATTAGGATATGAACATCTTTGTGGAGATAGGGCACTAGTGTGCCTACTGTAGCATTGTTTTTTTCCGTCTGAGAATATTTGCTTTTAAGAAAAGTTCCAGATATATCTTTAACACTATATATGTGTGTATGCACACATGCCTATACACATGTATACATATATACACACAATGACCATATATATATTTTTTAATCAAATCACTATAGTAACTGTTATTCAATAGGGCAATAAATGTATTTTGGCTACATATTGGACTTTTGGCCAATTACATTTGTTTTTAACACAGTGGAAATGACTTTCTCTCTGCCCATCTGTACTTGTAATCCAAATCAAAGGATGTATTTCTCATTTCCTATGGTATTTTTCCATGAATTTGCATTATCTGATTTTAAAATATTTTTATAATAACATGCACGCGATTTATTTAACTATGTATTAGGACCTATATATTAGGTTCTTGAATTTAAAATCTCATTTTAACACATCTCATTTTAACTTTCTTTTTGCTTTGTCTGATACTGTACTCATTAGAATAATTTCTCAGTAATGGACTTGTGTTTTAATTTTTAAAAATTCTTTTTGCTTTATTGAGATGTAATTGATACACAAAAAATTGTGCACATTTAATATGTGGACATATGCATACACCCGTGATACCCTCACCACAATCAAGACAGTAAACATATCCATAACCTCCAACATCTTTTTTGTGTTCTTTTGTGGGCTTTTTGTCATTGTTTTGTGGTTAGAACACTTAACGTAAGATCTATCCTCTTAACATATTTCAAAGTACACAGTACCATATTATTAACTGTAGGTACTATGTTGTACAACAGATCTCTAGAACTTATTCATCTTGCATAACAGAAACTTTATACCCATTGGGCAACAGTTCTCTATTTTCCCCTTCCCCAGCCTCTGAAACCACCATTCTGTTCTTTGTTTATATGAGTTTAGATCTTAGATACCTTATATAGTGGAATAATGAAGTATTTGTCCTTTTGTGACTGGCTTGTTTCACTTAGCATAATATCCTCCAGGTTTATCCATGTTGTGGCAAATGGCAATATTTTCTTCTTTTTTAAGGCTGAGAAATATTTCATCATAGATATATACTTTTTTTTATCCATTCGTCTGTTGATAGACTTTTGGATTGTTTTCATATCTTGGCTGTTCTGAATAGACTCACATTTTTATACTTTGTCTAACTCTATTTTAATTTATCTAATTTCATCTGATGTTATTTTTAAAATATTATAAAAATACTACCAAATATTCTAAAGCTTCCCACTGGTCTTTTCAAATCAGTCTTATTTTGTAAACATGGGACAGATTTTTTGTTTTTGTTTTTCTTTCATATTTTTGTTCTTGAGCACTTGTTGCCATTCTAGGAAATTTGTAGATTTTTTTCTTTTGACTTTTCTTCATTATTTTACCAACCAGAGAATACATTTTAGTATTTAATACCTTTTTATCGTTAACATAAATAACAAAAAGAGGCTCTCTAAAAGAAAACGATTTATTCAGGTGTCTTAGTTTGTTTCCTGTTCTGAGACTGGGTAATTTATTTTTCTAAAAAAGGAATTTATTTCCTATGGTTATGAAGAGTGAAAAGTCTGAGGTCAAGGGGCCACATCGAGTGACGGCCTTTTTTTGCTGGTGGGGATCTCTCTGCAGTGTCCCACGGTGGTGCAGGGCATCACATGACAAGGTGGCAGACTGTACTTGCTTAAGTCTCTCTTCCTCTTCTTATAGAGCCACCAGTCCTACTCCCATGATAACTCATTAATCCATGAATGTATTAATGCATTAAGGAGGGCAGAGCCCTCATGTCCCAGTCATCTGTTAAAGGACCCACCTCTCAATACTGCCACATTGGGGATTAAGTTGCAATATGAGTTTCAGAAGGGACAAATATTCAAAGCATAGCAGTAGGCATTGCATTGAAGATGCACATGCCGTAGTAAACTGTGTGTGTATTCAGGGAAGTAAGGGAAGACAGAGGCTTTTAAAGGAAAAATAGGTAGCTAGGTTTTGATTATGCCTTCATGCCAGGATGGACCTGGTAAGATCACTGGTCTGATCTTATACTGGAGAAGGTAAGTGGCAGATAGGAGTCAGTGTCAGAATCCTTTTAGCCACTTTGAACAACAAGGGAGGTTTGAAGGAATGGCTCTCAGGCTGAGTCTACCTGGAGTTTATTATTAAGTTCAATTTTGCCATCATCTCAAAGTGCCCAGCCAGCATTAATTCTGTTAGGAGTTGTACTTCTGCAAGAATTTAACAAGTAACAATTCAAAATTTAAAAAGAGAAAATACAAAGTAAAACTAATAGTAACATGGCAGTCCCAGTTTGCCATCTGCCTACGCTTAAGGCAACCAACTGAATAAATCAAATGACCATAGGGAATTAGGTGAGACCTGTTGTAATGATGTGACCTATTTTCTTATTTTGTGTATGTAAGTCTCAACTTTCTTAAAGGAATTTATTCAGATCTAGTATGTAGTATTTTCAACGGCACAGGCATTTCTTGTTTAAATAATAAGTATCTTATTAAATAATAAATACTAAAGGATCTCTTAGGTTACCTTCTGTCAAGTTACCAGCAAAAGCTACTGATGGTGAAATTTGAATTACATCATTATCTTGCCAAGTGAAAAAGGTGGATATTAAGAGGGGTAGGAGTCTCATTATGATATGGAATCTTGTTCTGATGTTTTGAGAACAGCTATCTACAGCATAAAGATATCCATTTCTCACCCTAGTTTTCAGTTCGAATGTCTCTGGTTAGGTATTGGGTGATTTGGTGAAATTCCTGTGTGGCTCATACAGCAGGCATGAGACTTGTTTCCTAAAATTTCATTTAGTTTCAGCTTATAAGGAAGGCTTTAAGCACAAAGCAGTTTCTGTTTTTAGTAATTCCATGAGAGAAAATTGGGTTGGAGGAATCTAGAATTCTATAGGTAGATCTAGTCTATAGGTAGATACCAAGAACTTGAAAATAATGCACTGATCCATAATCTAGTAATAGGTGTATTATAGCTTTTCTGTAGAAACATAACTTATTCTCTCTACATTGATCATGTAGGAATCTCAGATTTAAAAATCTCTTGAGGGTAGGAAGCTAAATGAAGGCAAACTTTAGATTTTACTTACAGGCTTAATGTTCCTAGGCCTGCAAGGAAGTGATCATTTTTATTCACTCACTGTAAGGTTGGGAACGCTTGAGGCCAGCCATTCTATGCACATTTTCAAATATGATATTTCAGTCAAAGCCTTGGTAATATAATCAGTGTTTCCAATTGTATCCTGTTGTAAAGAGAGAGCAGATTTTTATTGGACTTGGGCAAATAACCATAATGCCATAAGAATACTCATGAATAGTTTCAGAATTTTGGAGGAATCAAGTAGGGAGAAAAAGCAAATGCTTTGTTCAGAAAAGTACACTTTCCTAAATTGATGTAAACTATGGACAGCTTAAGGTAGAAATTTTCCTTAAATTTGTGAAAAAGAATAAGTAAAGAACTAACAGTGTTTTAAATAAAACTCATAAAACATCTTCATTAGTTATTCAGTCTCACGTAATTAATTTTTGTTCTACTTAATCTTGATTAGCAGTTTTATGAACCTATCAGTTTCTTTAATAGAGTTCTGGGAATTTTTATTTAGTCCATTGATGTTAAAGTTTTTAAGATCTTAAACTGTATTTGAGTATTTGTTAGAGTCTTTTTCATGAATCTGATTGTAAATGCTTTTAGAGAAAAATCAAAACAATAACTGTGAATGATCAAAACTTAGAATAGCAGTTAAAAATCTGATGAAAGTTCCCAATTGACAAGGAAATTTAGTTACTTCTTTTACATATCTATCACAGGCAACATTTTATGATAACCAGAATCATACCTATCATTAGGACCATCAGAGTTTTATAAATTTTACATAATTTTTAAAATACATCAATAACGTATCCACACAAAGATAACTTTAAAGAAGTTTCAACATAACAACGAAAATTATGACTGATAACACATTAGATTTCTAAAAATTTTATATAATTTTAGAACATTTATATCAATAACATACCCATAAATGTAACTGAAAGACGATCTAGTGTCATTTGTCATTTGACGGTGCTTCTCATACAATTTACCAGATAAGTCTATAATTTAATATATCTACAAAATGAGAGGTACATTCCCTGAGGCTCACCAGGGCCCAGCTGGAAAATCCTAAAATTAATTCTAGGTCAGAAAGACTTAATTTAGAATTTTCATCCTGGGGAAGCTTGCCAAAGATGTCCAAAACGTTCGAAACACTTGAATAAAACAGGATCATAAGTAACTGTGAAAGAATAGTCATTTATTTAACCAGAATGCTACTCAAAAGACTTGAAAAGCAATACAGAAAGTTACATGGATGTAAAAACTGTAATGTTTTCAAAGCTCGGTTATATTAAGTAAACAAGAACCTAATGAAGATAACACAGAAAATTATCCTAATAAAATGTAGATTCTTTGGATTTTTTTTAGGCCAGTTACCAAAAAGGTAAAGAAAAACTTGCAGTATGATTGCTTTTTCTTATGGAAGCCCATTTAGATTACCTGGAAGTCCAATGTGATTTTAAAAAGGGTACTTGAATTTAATCAAATACAGGAAGAGTGGGTCCAGGGTTATAAGTATATTAAGAGGAATGTAAAAAAGAAAACTAGTACCTCAAGCAAAATGACACTTAGGGGAAAAAAAAAATGAAAGCATGTGAGGTTTCTTTGTTATATGAAACAATTCAGACATATCAAGAAATGGCGAAAATGCAGAAACAGGTTGTACTGGAGGAAAACATTGCTTTTTTAGGCCTTCAAGAGAAACATTTCAGCATCAGGCCATAGCAGTAGAGTTAGAATTATAGAAAATGTTACAGGAGCTGATGAAAATGTTGAAAGAGAGAGCTGTCGTCACAGGTCTTCCTAAGGGGAGAAAAAGATGAAGGCGATGACACATGACCTGCTAATCATGTGCCGTGAGATGCAACAAGTCCAACTTCTAAAAGATGAATCTGAGACGCTTTAAGAGAAAAACTCTACCTCAAGAAATGAAATTATCATTCTAAATGAAGAGGACAGCATTTCTAACCTGAAACTAGAGAAGTTAAATGGATTTCAGGAAGAAATGTGGCAGAAATAGGAATTGTGCAGTTTAGAAGATGGCTGTTAAAGAAACAGATTTTAAAAATAAAAATCAAAACCTCTTGCAGTTTTACAAAGAGATGATACATACTTCAAGAAAACCTTGTTGTTTTGACATTAAATTTTGAGTTTTGTATTAGCATAGCTTTAATATCAAATCTCAATCTTTAGACAATAATAATTCCCTTCTAATTGTAGCCAATTTGATCACACACAAAATTTCTTTCTTAAATTTACTATTCACGAACCTTTCTATACCTGCTCATACTTTTTACAACATGCTTAGACTTTCTGCTTTGTCTTAGACTTATTTTTTAAATAACTAGTCATTAATTTTATTTGGGCTCAAAACTTTATGCAAGATTCTTTCTCATACAGATTATTTTCTTTTTTTAAACCTTCCTTACCAAAAATATATATTTATACTCATAACTTTTCTTTAATACATCTTCATGGTTGTACCAATAACTTTTTTTTATATCTCTCTCTCCTACTTACTGGTTTTGTTCCATCCTATTTTTATTTCCTTCCTGAATCTGTTTTTTAACATAACTTAAAGGTTTCAAATTGCATGAAAAGATCATTTATAAACAATTATCACATGTACATTTACCGAATTTATATATTTTTAACATTTATACCTAGATTATTTGTGAAAACTGAGATATTAGACAAAGGTAGTCACTTTATTTCCCTGTTAATCATTTTTATAGTATGTGAATATCAAGTGTTCACCTGGGTATTTTATCAATAACTCAGAAGATATAACTGTTTTTAATAAACCAACAATATTAAATTAATCTTATCAGAGAATTGCATAAAGAGCATTCTGTTTTAGGCTTGGGTTTAAAGTTTTGCAACCTTTTTGTCAAACCCTGACACCTTAAAACATCTAGTAGAGACAAATATGAAACTGTCTGACCAGTAAGCCCAGACAAATACATAGGATGGCAATTCTGAAGACATTTCTATTTTATTTCACTAAAATTTTAAAGATAGCCTGTGTATTAAAGATTTACTCAAATCACATGAACTAAGAGACACTTGGGTTAATTACTGAGTACTCATTTAAGCCAATCTGAATAGAATTTCTCAAGGGATTTATGCCTAACTGTGCCAAATTTTACCATGTAGACACAACATTCAACATGATACATGTACAGATGTATAAATACACCTAAGCATATATATATATATACACACAGAAACAAAGATCTTATAATTTTCATTTTGCAATTTTAGTCACAATAAAACATAAAAACTCACCAGTTTATAAAAGACAGATCCAAATTATATTTCTAACAAAATGGAGACCTGTTCATGTGGCTAAACTTTATTTGTCTCTGAAGGTAATCTAATGAAGGCTGTGGACTAAAATTTTGGGTAAAGCAGTCTAAAGTAGTTTGGTTTTAAAAGAATTTTTTTCAGTTTCAGATTAATTTAAATTCTTTTTCCATGGATAGTTTCTCATCTGAAAAATTGGATTTTATGTATTTTTTTTTTGAGACAGAGTCTCACTGTGTTGCCCGCACTAGAGTGCTGTGGCGTCATCCTAGCTCACAGCAACCTTAAACTCCTGGGCTCAAGCAATCCTCCTGCCTCAGCCTCCCGAGTAGCTGGGACTACAGGCATGCGCCACCATGCCCAGCTAATTTTTTTTTTCTGTATATTTTTAGTTGTCCAATTAATTTCTTTCTAATTTTAGTAGAGATGGGATCTTGCTCTTGCTCAGGCTGGTTTCGAACTCCTGAGCTCAAACAATCC
>CAUYSK010086396.1:0-11485 GCA_963575035.1 Avahi laniger | reverse complement strand
TCTCAAAGTAAATTCAGCCAAAGCATAAACGGCGATTTGAAGACGAGGGGGGGAAAGTGCCAGAAAAATACCACTTGAAAGTTTTATTAATATTAATAGTGCATTGCAGTAAAAATATAAAAATTATTTATTAGGGAACTTCTGAAGAAGAATTACAAAATTACGGTGTATCTGTACAAAGAAATTCTACATGACCGTTAAAGAGAAACAAGGCACACTCACACACAATAATGACAAGGAAAGATACAAACTGAAGGACAGGATGAAAGCTATGAGCACAGTTTTATCAAAGTCATAATATGTACATATGCATGTGTCTTTTTTTTTTTTTTTCCCTTAGGAGACAGAATTTTGCTCTGTTGCCCCACGTCGAGTGCAGTGGCATCATCACAGCTCACTGCAACCTCAAACTCCTGGGCTCAAGTGATCCTCTTGCCTTAGCCTCTCCAGTAACTGGGACTACAGATGTGAACCACCACACCTGGCTAATTTTTTCTATTTTTAGTAGAGACAGGATCTCACTCTTGCTCAGGCTGGTCTCGAACTCCTAAGCTCAAGCCATCCTCCCACTTCAGCCTCCCAGAGTGCTAGAATTACAAACATGAACCACCAGGCTCGGCCTCTCCATTTTGTTTTAAATCACAGAAGTTACCATTATTTACTTATAAAATCAATATTAAGATGGCCCCACATTTTTACAATGTTTTTTATTCACCAATTCTCATTGCACCTCGGCTATTCCTTCTGAGGTTGCTTTCCATCTGCTTGAGGTATGTCTTTTAGAAATTCCTTTAGTGAGGATCCGTTGGTGATAAATTCTCAGCTTTTATTTATCAGAATTATCTATATTTCAGCCTTCTTATTGAAACAGTTTTGCTGCGTATACAATTCTAGGTTGACAAATATTTTCTTTCAGCATTTTAAATATATTGTTTCCTTCTCTTCTGATTTCTATTGTTGCTCTTCGATACTTCCACTGACAGTATAATTTTTTTCTTTGTTGAGTAATACATTTTTAAGAATTTTGCTTTGTCTTTGATGCTTTGCAATTTTATTACCATATGGCTAACTGCATATTTCCTTTTATTTAACATTGTCAGAAATTTGTCTTTCCAACAAACCAGCTTTTAACTTTCTTGATGCTCACTGTTGTTTTTTTCATTTTCTATTTCATTATTTTTCTGCTCTTTATTATTTCCTTCCTGAATTTTTAGCTTTTCCTTTTAAGACTAAAAATTTCTCATGAAATATCTCTTTGGTTGTATTCTATAAGTTTTGATGTGTAGTATAATTATCATTCTATTTTTAATATTTTTGAATTTTCATTATGTTTTCTCCTTTTAATCCACTGGGTATTTAGAAATGTGTTTTTTTAATTTCCAAACATGTGGAATTGTAATCTTTTCCTTCTTGATTTCTGCCTTAATTGCACTATGGCCAAATATATGCTATTTTAAATTTTTCGAGATGGGTTTTGTGCCTCATTCATGGTCTCTTTTTGTACATGTTCCATGTATACTTGTAAAAAGTATATATTCTCCAACTTTGGATGTAAGGTTTTATAATATACCATATTATAGTATTGTTAGTATGAGTAGCATTGTTGAAATCGTCCATGGCCTTATTGATTTACTATCTTTTAATCTTCAATAATTGAGAAAAGTGTGTTAAAAAATATTTCACTGTGAGGGTGGATTTGTATATTTCTGCTAATGGTTTTGCCCATTTGCCTTGGTATACCACAAGTCTCTGTTATTAAGTGCACGCAAGTATTATTTCTTCCCTGTAAATGTGATGTTTTATCATTATGAAGTGACCCTTTTTATGTCTAGCAGTGCTTTCTGCCCTAAGGCCGGGTATTTCTAGTGTTAACGTAGCTGCAACGTAGCTGCCCTTGTGTCAGTCCTGGAAGCCAGCCTCTGCTGACGGACACGCAAATTGGAAGACTTTTCGTTTGTGTGACAGAGGATTACACGATAGTCATTGTCCAGCGGTGGTCCCTGAATGAATCCTATTTCAGTATTCTCAGGATTCAGGGTTCTCAGCTCAGAACGAATGCGGAGCGGTTTTCCCCTTCTAGGTAACTCATAATTACTTTGCTCTGTGGCACTGCGCCCACGCTCGCCCTGGGTGCCCTAGGAGCAGGGTGGGGAAGAAAGTGGAAAGCCAGTAACTAAGTGTTGCAGCCCCTTCGGGTAATTTCAGCTCAGTTGAGTATGTTGTAGTCTCCTCCAGCCTGAACATCTGTCATGTTGAGTCGCATTGGCTTCTGTCGCCGTCCAGGTAGAAGCCTCTCCCGCAAGCAGCGCGGGGTGTGGGGCACGGGCCACCCACCCGCTCTTGTCCTCGCCTCGCCTGGTTTTATGTCCCTTCCTGGCGGGAGCCGCTGGTGACCTCTAGCGGCGGCGCCCGCCAGCTTTGTCGTGTGCCCAGTGGCATTTGCCAAACCACGTCCTCGCTCCGCATGAACGTGACCCCCTCCCGCCTTGCTCGGCGGAGCGGGCGCCCAGTCTCCGGCGGAGACCCTGACCCACGCACGAAGTGAGAATTCGCCGTCGAAACCACAGAGGAGCAATCCGGGCCCTCCCTGCCCTCCGACGTCCCTCTGCCTCTTGCCAAGTCCCTCCCCATCTCGCTGCGTGGTGCCAGGCAAATTGGCAAACAGCCAGCTGGACCTCAGGCCAGGCTCCCCACGGCCTGGGGGATCCTCCTGGGGACTCCCGACTTCCAGGATGGGAATCATTATCCCCTTGCATGGAATGGGAGGGACAGGCGAAAACCCCTATTCACAGGAAAATCACAAGGAAGCAATAGTTGTCTTCTCATTAACTCTGTTCTCCTGCAAAAGAAAACCCCCCTGCTCTCTCCTCCACCTCGCTCTCACTCGTGTTCTCTCTCTCGCCGTCCTCCCCCACCCCACCACACACACCCCCAAGAAAAAGAGAGCAAACCGGTTTTCGACTTTGGACAAATACTGGCAAGGCCACTGTATTTGTCTGTTAGGGCTCTATAACAGAATACCACATATTGGGGAGCTTAAACAACAGAAATATATTGTCCACAGCTGGAAATCCAAGATCAAGGTGTTGGCAGGGTTGGTTTCTTCTAAGACCTCTTTCCTTTGCTTGCAGATGGCCACCTTCTTGCTGTGTCCTCATAAGGTCTTTCCTCTGTGCCCCAGCACCCCTGGTGTCTCTGTCTCTTCTTATAAGGACACCAATCACATTGGAACAGGGCCCACTCTAATAGCCTTATCTAACCCCAATCACCTCTGTAAAGACCTCATCTCCAAATATGTTACATTCTGAGGTCCTGGGGGTTGGGACTTCAACATATGAATCCGGAGGGGGACACAATTTGGCCCATAAGAGTTACCCTGGTGCCTAACCATTGGTGATACGGGAAGGAGAGGTGTCGGATCAGGAGGAGAGGAAGTTTAAATCCTCAGTTGTTGCCGGAGTTAACACATCACATCCCTCTGTTACCCACATTTAAGCCCCTCCATCACAAATACTGGTGTGAAGTTCCAGGTTAACTGCCTCAACTAGGTGACAATAAACTCATTCCCAGTTGTTGAGCACCGGTAAAACAAAATGTGGGGGCTTGGGAGGAAATAAACCTTACCTATAGGGTAGAAATTGCTTCGAGTTGTGCAAAGACAGTGAGCAACAGGTATAGGCACAAGGTTAAAAAGTCCCTGGAATCACCCCCACCAGAAGCAAAGAAAAAACGAAAGCTGGAGCTAATGTTGCTGGAGGTGGCCGAGCCCCAAGACCTCACCTTGGACGGTGCCGCCATATTGGACAGTTTTCCTTCACTGCCTGAAGTCTCCCTGATAGCATTAATGAGAATTATAGATGGGTTGTTCCAAGGAAGCATTTCACCAGGTATAACTCATAGCAACTTTAACTGCTCCCCACCTCCCACTTCCCCCCTACACACACTCCAACCATCCCTCCAGAGTGATGGCAAGAGGCTCAGGAAAGCTGGGCGTCCCAAAGGGTGAGCATCAGGTGGCCATATTAACAGAATTGTAGCAGCCTCTTTTGGTGCCCAGTGTACCATCCCCTTGACTCGCTCACCTGGGATGTTGGTCACAGGTACAGTAGACAGTTTCTGCTAGTTCAGACTCACACGTCCACGCCCACTGCAAGCCCTCACCTCTGTCTCCACATCCTGCCTCAAATCCTTCCCTGAACTCTCAGGAGCCCACCAGACTCATTAAAAAACACAGCCTGGACCCCCATGGCAACTAACACCTCTAGGGCAACCCCCAACCAATGGAACATGGACAGAGCTGTTGGTGGAAAATGCCCCAGGTTTTATCCTGCAGAGGGACAATTCTAGAGGGGCCAGCTACTCAGGGGTCCAGGTGGACTTGCACCCCTATCACCTGGATAACCCACCCATATATCAGCTTTCCCTCTTTCCTAGCCCATCTGTCTCCACTGCTTCTGTATTTCCTGGGATCACCCCTTCTTCAAGTCTTGGATTCAGACTCGATTTTCAGGAGAACCCAGTTTATAACTAATTTTTTTCAAAACCTACATATTTATCATTAGTTGTTTATTTAATGGTGTTAGCTTTAAAATCTGAGTCAAAACTAATCCTTGTTAAAATGGCTGGGCTAAATGGCCTTGTCAAAATGTTACGGACCCATATGGAAAGTTTTTATTTGTAAGATGTTTGTTAGAGTTTTTTTTGGTTGTGTGTGTAAGCATGTTTTAAGCTAGATAACACTAGTCATTTTCTGCAGTGTAGCATCATTGTGACCTTAACAAAAAGGGTCATATAATTTTTATTTTGCTCCATGATTCTGCATCAGCCTGGGGAAGTGAAAAGTAAATCCCACACCCACAATGAGGGGTGTGCAGGTATGTGTGTGTGTGTGTGTGTGTGTGTGTGTGTGTGTAGATACTACTAGTGTAGGTTCAGTATTAGGACAGGGTTTTTTTAAAAAGGCAACTGTAAATTTTAACAGAAGTCATAAAAAGAAGCAAATCATATATGTATTAAAAGAAGACTTAGACATTATCTCATCTCATTTTATAGGTGAAGAAGGTCAGTCCCAGAGAGATTAAGCAATATGCTCAAGGCATCACAGAAGAATAATAGCACAATTGGGACCAAAATCCATTGATTCTGACTCCAAGTTCAGTGATCTTTCCGTTATACCACATAATAAAATATTTGAAACATAATAAAGGAGCCTATTGTTTAAATGTCTGAGAGAGATGTTAATGATAATGATAATAGCATTTATTGAATGCTTACTGTGTACTCTAAATGCTTTACCCACACAATTTCATTTAGTTCTCAACATTGTGCAGTAGATACTGTTATTACTCCCATTTTGCAGATGGGGAAACTGAGGCACAGAAAGATTGGATAACCAACCCAGTCATAGGACTGGTAAGTGGCCGAACCAGGCCTCAAACTCAATCAATATGGCTCTAGAACTTACAGTTTTAATCCTCATATTCAAGTGAAAATTCGTCACCTAATTCCTCAGTTTTATGAATGTATATTCTTACCTACATAACCAAAGTCATCATCTTTGAAGGAACAGAGAAAAGTTCTGAAGTATAATTATCTTCTCCAATTTCACAGGGGACTATGGCATTGATGTCACTTTTCTGGGAAAAGGCCAGAGCTGAACTGCCATGGCAGATGGTACCGCGTCTTACCGCCAGCTTCGTGACGGCAATTCTGGCCGCTCGCATCCTCCATCTGGAAAAGGGGCTGGTGCCCTTTCTCCTTCCTTCTTCTTCCCACAGACTCCAAACATTCCTGAAGTCTGTTGGAAGAGATGCCTCATTTAATGCCTACTTCATGTCTGATGCCTACAGTGGCTACTTCACAGAGACCTCCTTCGGTGAACAATTGCCAAAAATGGCATGTTATCAAGACAAAATATAGTCAAATTTGAAAAGAAATATGTTTTCCAGGTTCACCAGTATCAAATAATTATACTTAGGTGACTACTCTACATCCACATGGAGTATATTCTCAAAGCACAATAATTATTTCAGATTCCGTATAGTTCTTTAAATTATACATATGAAATAGAAAATACTCAAATATTTCTGAAGTCCATTATAAACATATGTTGAAGGGAAAAAAGCACAAGCGAATTATAATCTATTCTTTGTTAAATCATATCACAAGCTACTAAAAGAACACAACTATGCTACTCATAATCAAAATGGTAACAATAATCAGGAAAAAACCTTTGAATATATATAAAAAGCAAAATTTCATTTATCTTCAAATAAATGATTATTTCCCAGTTCAATACAGAAAAAAAAATCACTATACTAATCAAAGAGGTTTCCTTAGTTTGAAAAGTACAATGTTGTAGCAGTCAAGGACACAAAATAGCAAATGAAGCTTCATACTAGTTTTTATTTGTGTATTTATTTACTGAGACAGGTTCTTGCTCTGTTGCCTGTTCTAGCTCTGCTGCAGTGGAGCGATCATAGCTCACTGCAACCTCCAATGCCTAAGCTCAAGTCTCCCGAGTAGCTGGGACTACAGGCATGCATCACCACGACTGGCTAATTTCTTTTTTATTTTTTGTAGAGACGAAGTTTCGCTATGCTGCTTGGGCTGGTCTCAAACCCCTGGACCCAGGCGATCCTCCCACCTCGTCCTTCCAAAGTGCTAGAATTACAAGCAAAAGCCACAGAGCCCAGCCTGTTCTAGTTTTAAATAAGAATTTCCTGGTGAATAAAATTCCTCACCTCCTTATACAATACCATAGTAATAAAGGATCAACACCTTTGCCTAAAAAAAAGAAACTGTTGAGTGAGCAATAGTCACTTTAACTTTAAAGTACTGGTGCTTATTTATCATAACATTGAGTGATAAATGTGGAAAAATATAACCAAAATATAACTTTCTGGTTATAACACAATCAGGTAACTAAGAAACAAAATTCGAAATAATCATACCATTGTTGATTACAACTATTCATCTCAAACTCAATATATCCAGAAACAAATTGTCTTCTCCACCCTCCTTCCAAACCTGCTTTTCTCATATCCAGCCCCATCTCAACAAAAAGCAACTCCATTCTAGTTTTCCTAACCTTAGAGTCAACTTTGATTTCCATCTTTCTCTCCCAGCACCCATTCAAACAAAGGCAACAGCAAACCTTGTTGCTTCTACCATCGAAATACATCCAAACTCTGACCATTTCTCACCTCATCTACCATCACCTGACTGGTTCAAGACACCATCATCTCTCCCCTGGATTGCTCCCTGCTCCCTACACTATGTCTGTTCACTACACAGCAGACAGAGCTACTTTTCAAGGTAAGTCAAATCGGGTCATTCTGCTCAGAACCATCCAGTGACTTCCCCTCATGCTCAGATAAAAGTCAAATTTTGTAGGTGTCTACAAGGGCCTCTCTAATCTCATTGTCTGCTACTCTCCCTCTTATTCTGCCCTGATCACACTGGCCTCCTTATTGTTTCTCACACAAACCAAGCACACTCCTACCTCAGGACCTTTGCACTTGCTGTTCTCTCAGTCTGGAATTCACCCCTATATTTATAAGATTCTTTCCAATACTGACTTCAGGGCCTTGTTCAAAAGTACCTCATCCACGTGGTCCTCCCTGATTACTTTATTTAAAATAGGAAACTTCTTCTCTACCTCCTTTTATTCTTCTTATACTTTTCTTTTTTTCTGCATAACATCTGTTGTCATCTGTCATATTTATTTGTTTGTCTATTGACTCTCTTTCTCAGTTAGAATGTAAGCTCCAGGAAGGCAGGGACTTGTCTCTTTTGTTTACTGATGAATCATTAATGCCTAGAAAAGCTCCTGACCGATCAATAAATAGATGTTGAAAGAATGGACAAATGAATGAATGACATGTTTTCCTAATACCACAGAGGATGATAATAAAATTTCTTTCAACCAATAAAAATATACATCATAAGGCAAACATAACATAATGGATAAAATAATAATAAAAATGCAATTTATAGAGAAAATTTTTTGAAAAACTAATTAAAGTCATTCTAAAGTTGTCCAGAAATTCACTGGCTATAACAATGATAAATAAAATACACAGCAATGAAAAATAATGAATTAGAACAATATATTTCAACCCGAAGATCTGTCCATGATACACTAAATAAACAAATCAAAGTACAAAGTAACGAGATTAGTACGATTCCATTTTTTTAAAGTTTTAATAACTATAGTCTATAAATATATGATTTTTGAGCACAGAGAACATAATTCACAAGGGTAAAATTAAAGTAGAAGATCTTGGACTTGAATTATAAGGCTCTGTATTGCTTAGCTTATTGAAATAAATATTATTTTCATAACTTTTATACAATATGGCATTTAAAAATCTATAATATATAAAAGTATTTATTGAACACAAAGCTTTTTTTTTAAATTTCACAATATTATGGGGGCACAAACATTTTGGTTACATGAATTGGTTTTGCACAGTTTGAGTCAAAGTTATTAGTGTGCCCATTGCCCAGATAGTATGCATCGTACCCATTAGGTGTGAATTTACCTGTCCTCTCCTCCTCCCTCCTGCCTGCCTGATTTCCATTGAGTTTTATTAATACTTTCATATGTGCACATAAGTGTTGATCAATTAGTTCTAATTTAGTATTGAGTACATGTGGTGTTTGTTTTTCCATTCTTCCAATACTTCACTTAGAAGAATGGTCTCCAGTTCCATCCAGGTTGTTACAAAAGATACTAGATCACCACTTTTTTATGGCTGAGTGGTACTCCACGTTATACATACACCACGCTTTATTAATCCACTCATGGATTGATGGGCACTTGGGTTGATTCCACATCTTTGAAATTGTGAATTGTGCTGCTATAAAGACTCGAGTGCAGGTGTCTTTTTTGATAAAATGTCAAACACGACACTTTTAATGGAATATGATATAGGCACAGAGCAGCTTTTAGATTTATGACATATTTAAGTCTTAAAACGGAAAATTAGATTATGAAATACATGGATCAACCTTAAGAAAATAATTAACTGGAGAAATTAAAGAACTTCCATGTTTTGCTTTCATTGCTTATGTAACTTAAAATATTTCCAAAATAGTTCAACTGTGCTTAGTATGCAAATACATCCAATTGCAAAATACCCAATTTTTTGAGGAAGGAAATAAACAAATTTCAAGGAACCATTTCTTGATTTCTTTATTATAGAGGATGGTTCAACTGCTGGAATTATACTAATTTGGGGGACTCTGTTAATTTTACTGATCTGTGGCCGGGCATGGTAGCTCACGCCTACAATCCTAACACTCTGGGAGGCTAAGGTGAGAGGATTGCTTGAGCTCAGGATTTCGAAACCAGCCTGAGCAAGAGTGAGACCCCATCTCTACTAAAAATAGAAAAATTAGCTGGGCACCATGGTGCATGCCCGTAGTCCCAGCTACTCGGGAGGCTGAAGCAGGAGGATTGCTTGAGCCCAGGAGTTTGAGGTTGCTATGAGCCAGGCTGACGCCATGGCACTCTCCTAGGCAACAGAGTGAGACTCTGCCTCAAAAAAAAAAAAAAAAATTTAATGATCTGGACCTTTCAAAATGTTATAGACAGGGCTATGGTAGAATAAAACAAATAAATCGAGCATATTCAGGCATAGAAGCAGGCATAAGAGAATGACAACATACACTACTTTGTTCAAAATCTCAATTTCATTAGTTAACAAAGCAATAAGTGAAAACCAGAAGTATCTAATTATTTTGGCATTATTCAAAATACACATGTTTTTTACCTATTGTGAAAATTTTTGAGAATTGCCTCAAATTCTATCCGGAGTAACTCAGACACTATATTAAAGAAATTAAATTCACAACAAATTAATTGTCCTTTTGTATCTGCAATCGCTATAAAACCGAATTTTCTGTCTGGGCGTGGTGACTCACGTCTGTAATCCTAGCACTCTGGGAGGCTGAGGTGGGAGGATTGCTTGAGATCAGGAGTTCAAGACCAGCCTGAGCAAGAGTGAGACCCCATGTGTACCAAAAATATTAATAGAAAAATTAGCCAGGTGTCGTGGTACACACCTGTAGTCCCAGCTACTTGGGAGGCTAAGGCAGGAGGATCACTTGAGCCCAGTAGTTTGAGATTGCTGTGAGCTATGATGATGCCACTATACTCTAGCCCCAGCAACAGAGCGAGACTCTATCTCAAGAAAAAAAAACAAAAAACCTGGATTTTCCAGACTAATAAAGGCACTGTGATTTGTGAAAAATCTTTGAATTAATGAAAGTTAATAAAAGTGCTTGGGCTGCTTGGATTAACAGTAACACTCAAAATTTTGATTTTGTAAATTATTCACAATACTAATGGAAAAATCTTATTGAATATTAATGCCACCGCAATGATTTTTACCAAGAAAAATTATAACAGATGGTTAATAAGGTTCACACTACCTAGAAACATTATATAATCAAATTTTAAAAATAAGAAATTAATTTCAACATAACCACTAAGGAAACAACATCTACTGCACAAAAATGGAACCTAAAATGTCAGCTTTTAAATAAACAGAGAACAATTATAAGCCCCCTCCTTTGACAAGCTGGCAACACATAAATGTATATTAAACTTAATATTATCCACAACTCCCTACACCACACACAAGACACAGCTACTGACTTAGATAGATATATTTCTTACTCAACACAAATGGGTAAAAAATCCATTGTGAGAAATTTAAAGCAATACAAAAGAAAACATCTTGTAATTTGCCAGAGTTGTACCGATATAATCATAGCTTTGTGTAAAGTCAATCAAAAGTAATATTCTACAAAAGAGCATAAAATAGCATGCATGTAGGCTTTGCCAGTTGCTTCAGATTTAGATTAAAAGGTACCAAAAATCCCTTAGAAATAAAGAAAAACAGACAAGTGCCTTAGAACAGCGGTTCTTAAATGTGGTCCCCACATAGCAGCATCGCCTGGGAACTTACTACAAATGCGAGTTCTCGCCCCACACCACCCCACAATCTGTTGAATCAGAAGGCAGTGGGCTCCAGCAGTCTGTGTTTTAACAAGCTCTCCAGTGATCCCAATGCACGCTACAGTTTGTGAACCACTGGATTAAATAAAAACAACTCAAAACTATTTTATAAACCTATTTCATAAAACAATAGCCAAAAAACAGAGTTAGCGCCTCATGGCACAGAGAACCTCAAACAGCTGGGGGGAAAAAGGAAATTGAAGAAATTACTGATATTTTCTTAATGCCAAATAATATCAAAAACCATTGTTGCCTTGGCAGAATATTGTCCTTATCTTGTTGATCTTAGATTTGAAGTTTCAAAGTTTGTTCATGCAGTAAATAACCAAATAGCACTCTTTCATCAAAAAGAGTGCTATTTGGTTATCAATAAAGCAATGTACAAGTATAAGTCAATTTTAGCTCATTCAGCCGTGCAAGGTATTGTGGAGAATATTACTTTTGAATTGGGAGTTT
>CAUYSK010086395.1:0-12915 GCA_963575035.1 Avahi laniger | reverse complement strand
ATGAGCTAGCCATGAGCTAACTCCCTCAACTTCACTTGCCATCCTACACACTTATCTGTCCCCCAATTTGGTAGGAAGAGGAATCCTCTCTTCTCTGCAGAGCTAATTCCTCCATTAGGGCTCTGGATCCCTTACGCCTCTCTATAATGTATTTTTAATCTCTTCTTCTTACCTTAGCCTATTTATTCATTCAGTCTATAATATTTATTGAGTACCTACTTCTCAACATGACTGAAGGGCTATAAACACCTATCTTAAAAAAAAAAAGTCCTACCCAGGCACCACAAACTGCTGTCCTAGTATTTCTCTTTTCCCTTCAAGCCAAGCTCCATAAAAAAAAAAATACGATTTCCACTTCATCTCCCATATCTCCCATGCACTCTTCAATGCACTGCAATCTAGCTTCCTCCACGAACCTCCACCGAAACTGCTTTCACCAACCTCTTCTTTGTTGCTAAATCCAATGAACATTTTTCAGATTTTTACTTGCCTCAGTAGCACTTAACACTACTGACTGCTCCCTCCTCCTTGAAACTCTCCTCTTATTTCACCTCCTAACCTGCAAGATATTTTGTTACCCTAATCTAGATCCAAACTCCTTGATGTGCTTTCCTCTAACTACATACAATAAACACTCCAGAGGAGCAGCCCAGCAAAAGACACTGTTCTTTTATTTTATAGCACTTATTATAACTTGTAATTATATTTTACTGATATCAATTTACCTATATCTATCTCCCTAAAAAGATCCTATGGGAAGGGACTGAGTCTGTCTCATTCACTTATACATCCCTAACATCTAGCAGTTCCTGATACATATAGGTATCCAATAATACCTATGGAATGAATGAATGCCTGGAGGATAGTCCTGAAGAACTGAATGCAAATTATGTCATATTAACTACACCTCAGAGGTTTAATGCCAGGTTCAAAGAGAGAGCAGAGAACTTGACCTCTCTCCAACATCTCAGCTCACTGTCACTTCAGTTACATTTCCCCAGGAAAGAAAACTTGTACTCATGGCACAGGGAAGCTCTTTGAAAAAGCAAAAAAGTCTGCTGGGGTTACTGAAGGCATAAATTGTTGGCATTGGCCACCTTCCATTAGGGTCCCAGAAACCTGCCTATCTGTCCAACATTAGGGCTCTAAGCCTTCAGGGAAAACTTGACCCAGCAATAAACTCAGAGCAAAAACTGATGCCGGTGCTGTGGCTCACGCTTGTAATCCCAGCATTTTGGAAGGCCAAGGAGGGAGGATTGCTTGGGGCCAGGAGTTTGTGACCAGCTTGGGCAACACCACAAGATCCTATGGAAAGGAAAGGAAAAGGAAAAGAAAGGAAGAAAGAAAGAGAGAGAGAGAGAGAGAGAGAGAGAGAGAGAGAGAGAGAAAGAGAGAGAGAGAGAGAAAGAAAGAAAGAAAGAAAGAAAAGAAAAGAAAGACAGAAAGAAAGAAAAAAAGAAAAGAAAAGAAAAGAAAAGAAAAGAAAAGAAAAGAAAAGAAAGACAGAAAGAAAAAGAAAAAAATTAGTCGGGTATGGTGGCACACATCTGTAGTCCCAGCTGCTTGGGAGGCTTGGGCAGGAGGATCACTTGAGCTCAGGAGTTCAAGTGAGCTATAATGACAACACTGCCCTCCAGCCTGAGAGACAGAGCAAGACCCCATCTTTCAAAAAAAAAAAAAAATTGAGGAAGCCAAGGTTCAGCTTAACCCAAATGTATAACTAGCCTTCTTCCTACACAGTGAATGTCACAGAGAAGCTGCAAAGCACCTAGAAAATGAGACCAGAGGGCGGGGAGAATTCCAAGACTAAAGTTAAAGAACTCTCAGAAGAGGTCTTTCGAGGCATTCTGAAACCCTGAAGAGAGCTCTCATAGCCAGAATTTAAAAAAATAAAAAATTATCACTCAAGGAAGTGACTCAAGAACTGACCTCTGGAGGGGTCAGGATGAAGTCCCATCCAGTAGTGCTGCCAACTCTACTCTGCCTTAGAGCTGGTTTAGCTCACACAGACATGTGTGAGAAGGCCACTCAGACAGGCACTCCCTAGGAGTATCCTGAGGGAAGAGCCCTATACAGCCCTATACCCAGCATCTAGAATCCAGCACAAGATAGGTCCAGAAGTGAGGCTCAATGATTATGAATGAATTAGAAAAAGAACTAGGCGGCTTTCAGCACCATCTGAGAAAGAAGCCTGGAAACTGAAAAGTCAAGCTGTTTTCTAAAGCTTTGGCTGCCTCGTGGCTAACTTTTGATTTTCATTAATTTCTGCATTTCCCTATCGGGATTATCATTAAGACCACTGGTTTTATTTTACAGACAAAAAATAAGAGTGGAACAGCCTCACACCAGCTCAGCTTGGAGTCAGGCTAATCCCTATGATCAATAGAGAGCTGGCTCTAGATATCCAGTGGCCCTAGAGGCACCATAAACTGGCTTGTTTTTCTCCCTTGCTCAAAGTGTCAGCCTGGTCCCTCACTTACCTAGTGTCTCTTCTTCCAACAGGCTCCTTCTTAATGTTGTCGGTGTCACTGCTTTCATACTGTACAGGGATGTCTGTCGCCAGTGCCAAGGGAAGGAGACTAAGGCCATCTAACCACGAGGCCTCTTCTAGGGCCATCTCAGCACCAACAATGCCCAGGCAGCGCTGTAGCTCGGGCAGTGTCAGTGGTCGCAACCATGTGGCCAACTCCTCCTGGACTTGCTGTGCACCCCACCGGGCCTGCACAAAAGGGCAGGCTGGGCATGGGGGCCCATGACGGAACCTCTGCTTCCGAGGACGGCAGTCAGTGTGGGATGCACTGTCTAACAAAGAGTTGTCTGGAGGAAAGGCCTGGTCCATGGCCTCTAGCAGGTCCAGCTGGAGCTGGGTTTGGACCCGGGGTGCCCAGCAGTACAGCTGCTCCAGAAGGGGCAGTAAATCAAGGTAACCAACTAGCAACTCACGATACGGAGGCAGCAGACCCAATACTGCATGCAGGTAGCGCCAAGCTGCAGGGCTACCATCCTGTAGCACAGCTGAGAATAGAGTTCGGAGCTCAGCTAGCAGGAGCTCCAGCACCGTGGGATGCTCTGACTCAGTTACTGGCTTCAGGAACTGCCTCTGTTTCCTCTGACAGGCCCCGGGCTGTTCTTTGCTGTCCAGGACATGTACAGAGTGCCCAGACTCAAGGGCATCAGATGATGCCTCATCAGAAGACAAACCTACCCTCCTCTCCTTCGAGACCAGGAGGAGCTGGACATTCAACTGCTGTCGAAGTGATCTTGCCCACAGCTCAGGCTCCAACTGCCAGTTCCAGGTTCCTGGCTGCCGGGCCTCACCTGCGTGGGCTAGCCCAGGAGAGGGGCAGAAGGAAGGACCTCAGGCTCTGGGCAGGGGTTGGTCAGGATCAGGTGGAGTTGGGATGAGGGGGAGGAAGGATCCTAGGACAGGGAAATGGATGGAGCTGCAGGGCAGAGTCAGACCCTCGAGCCCTCCCTATGGCTCCCTCAAAGACTCTGGGGTAAGAAGCAGGCCCAGGACAAAGGTGAGAGCCCTCCCTGCACAAGAGTGCCCTCTCACCTCCCAGTACCCTATCCCGCTCACCTGGCCTAAGGGGTGTAGGAGGCAAGGGAAGGGAAGGCAGCCCGATCTGCCGATGAGGCTTCATTGGGGAGTGCCTGCTGGAGAAGTGAGTGAGCTTACACTTGGGGCCCAGTCACAGGCTCACCCTAATCACAGCCACCCACACGCAGAGAGACTGGCACACACACGTGTAATCACCTGAAGACGCAAACTGACACACCGATAGGGCTCACTCAGAGAACCTCGGAGAGCCTCGGTCACGGCAACCAACCTTCACTTCCGCTGGCGATCGCCTGAAGGGGAGCAACAGGTCGTCACTCAGAGGCAGCGAAGCTGCAGTCCCTGGGCGTCTTCGTCCAGAGGCTGAGGAGGTCGTGAGGACAGAAAGCCAAGGAGCTGGCACAGCGAACTCCTTGGTCAGGATGCGAGTGGGGGCAGCCGAGAGGAAGAAGGGGCAAAGGAGTGGGCTGGGAGAGGGGGAAGAGGAGGCGGACTCCGGGGGTGGGGGAGGCGAGAGCGACAGCAGGTCCGGGGGGACGAAGGAAAGCGGATCCCGAGCCGAGAACTCACCCGCAGCTCCATCCGCCCCCAGCTGTTAGGACCGTTACGAGGCCTGCAGAGGCCCGAGTTCTGGCCAGTAGCATCCCTGAGAGCCAGAACGAGGAGGGGCCAGGGTCGGACGTGGGCGGTGCCGAGAGGGCAGAGCCGAAGCCGGGAGGGGCGGGACCCAAGCCAAACCTGTGGGCTGCTGCAAGGCTGGGACAGGGACCCGTGGAGGACCAGGATGGGTCTGAGTGACACGGCTGATTCAGGAGACTAGCAATCCTGAGGGCTTCGTGAGCAGGTTTCAGTTTATGCATCCACTGAGTGTCTAAGCTAGTGCTAGGTCCCAACAAGGTCCCTCTGGGACTTCTCCCTCCTCCCAACATATCCATGTACCCTACCCCACCTCCTAAAAACAAGCCTGAATAAGACAAAATCCTTGATCTTAGGGAGTTCAAAATCTAGTTGGGCGGGGGATGGAGGGGGTGAGGGGTCCGGGGATGGCCGAATGATTTTTTAAAAATTCAGCCGAATGATTTTTAAAAAGTAGAAATTCAGCCCCACTTCTCTAACATACAGATTAGTATATCCAACTGCCTGCTTAATGTCTCCACCTGGCTAGGTGATAAGTATCTCAAACTTGAAATGTCCAAAAGCGTCTCCAAAACATCCCTCCTCCCAAGAAAAAACTGTTCCTTTCAGTCTTTCCCATCTCAGTAAATGGCAAGTCCATTTTTCCAGTTGCTCAGGCCAAAACCTTAGAGTCATCTTTGACACCTCTCTCTCTCACACACACACAAACACACACACACACACCATAACTATTCCTTCAGGAAATTCTGCTGGCCGTACCTTCAAAATATATCCAGAATCCAACTAGATAATATTTCTCGCCACCGTAAGTGCTACAGACATGATCTAAGCTGTTATCATATCTCACCTGGATTTTCCATGGCCTTCTAACTGGTTTCCTTGTTTCTATCCTTGCCCCTACAATCTATTCTTTTCAGAGCAGCAATGACCCTTTTCCTGGGCAGATCTAGCACTCTTCTGCTCAAAGCTTACTACTGCCTGATCATCTCATTCCCACAGGTGAAAGGGAAAGTCCTACCATGACCTACAAACTGCTCTCTCATAACTGCCTGCTTCCTCTACAGCCTTCTCTCTCTCCATTCAGTCCACTTTTGCTGTGCTTGGATCACACCAAACATACTTCCACCTCAGAGCCTACACATATGCTGTGCTCTCTGCTTATGTATCAGTTAGGGGATAGTACAAGTTGCGATGGTCAATTTTATGTGTCAACTTGACTGGGCTAAGAGATGCTCAGATAGCTGGTAAACATTATTTCTGGGTGTGTCTGTGAGGATAGTTCTAGAAGAGATGGGCATTTTTACAGGTAGACTATAAAGTAAAGAAATAAAGTAAAGAAGATTGATTACCCTCACCAATGTGGGCAGGCATCATCCAATCTGTTGTCTGAACAGAACAAAAAGGCAGAGGGAGAATTTGTTCTTTGTTGGAGCTGAGACATCCATCTTCTGTCCTTGGACATCTGCACTCCTGGTTCTCAGGCCTTCAAACTTAGATTGAATTACATCACCAGCTTTCCTGGTTCTCATGCTTGCAGACAACATACTGTGGGACTTGTCAGCTTATCAGTTCTATTTCTCGGGAGCATGCTCACTAATACATAAGTTTTCTGTGGCTGTGTAACAAATTATCACAAACTAAACAGCTTTAAAAACAAGATCCATGTGGTATCTCACAGTTCTGTAGATCACATGTCCAGCATGACTTGGCTGAGTTCTCTGCTCGGGATAGCATAAGTCTGAAATCAAGGTGTTGATTGGGCTGAGTTCCCATGTGGGGGCTTTGCAGAAAAAAAAAAAATCCACTTCCAAGCTCGTTATTGTTGCTGGCAGGACTCAGCTCCTTGCAGTTTTAGGACTGATATCCCTGTTTCCTTCCTTTCCACCAGCCGGAGACCACTCTTAGGTCCCAGAGGCCACTTGCCTTCCTTGTCTCATGGTCCCTCCATATTCAATTCAGCAACAGTGCCTCAGAACCTTCTCATGCTTCGGATTTATCTGACTTCCCCTTCTGCAACCAGCCAAAGAAAACTCTCTGCTTGTAAAGGGCTCATGTGATTAGGTCAGGCCCCCTCAGGCAATCTCTTTCTGATAGTCGACTATGCCATATAATATAACGTTACAGAGTAAAATCTGTCACATTCACAGTCCCAGGGAATATGCAGGGCAGACTAGGGAGCTATATACTAGGGAGCAGGAAATCTCAGAGAACATCTTAAAATTCTGCCTACCACACATATGCTGTAATAAAAAGATCCAAAATGCCATGGCTTAAACATGATTATTTTTTCCTCTCACATAACTGTCCAAGTATAAATACTCAAGGGCTAACATGGCAGCCTTTTAGTTATTCTTCCTTCTCCAAGGAAGTAGTCCTTGTCTTCTGGGTCCAGGAGAGTTCACCACTATGTCTGCTGGGTCCCATCCCAACTGATGAGATGAGAGGAAAGAGAAAGGAGAAGGTATACCCTTTCTTTTAAGGGCACAGCCTGACAACTGCACACATCACTCAATCACATGGGCATGCCTTGCTGTTAAGGAAAGCTAAAAAATTTAATCTTTATTTCAGTGGTCATGTGCCAAGATACAACTCAGGGGTTCTAATAGTAAAGAAAGAAGGGGACAACTAGTGGCTTATACCACTAGTTGAGCAGAAGCGTAAACACTCTTCCTTCCAGGTGCCCTCAAGGTTTACTCCCTCATTTCAAGCCTCTGCTCAAATATCACCATATTAGTGGGTTCTTCCCTAAGCAGCCAGCAGAAAATAGCAACACTCTCCCCAACATCCTTATCTTCCTTACCCTGCATTATTTTTCTCCATAGCATTTACTACCATCTCATATAAATATTTATTTGCTTATTGTCTATTTACCCTGACTAGAAATATAAGTTCCATGGTGGCAGAGATTCTGATTGCTCCCTACTCTATCCCCAGTTCCTAGTGCTAGGCAAGTAGGGGATCTGAAAATATTTGTGGAAAAAATACATAAATGTATAACAATCTTAATGAGGAAGAAGATAGGCTCTGGAATCAGACTGCCTGGATTGAAATCCTGACTTAACCACTTAATAGTCATGGGATATTTTACTTCAGTTTCATTTTTTGAAAATGAAGATAATAATAGTTTCTACCTTATAGGGTTGATGTGAGGATTAAATGAATTAATGCATATGAAATACTTAAGAATAACATTGGTAGATAGTAGGCACTTGATAGAATTAATATGTGTTTGGTTGTGGTTCATTTTGACATACTGATGAATAAGACACAATAGGGTTCAGTGACGGCATGAAAAAAAAGAGCATGGACAACACTTCCAAGAAAAGGCAAGCAAGAGTCCCTGAGTCACAGTAGGCCTTAAAGTTTAAGGCCTTAAAACAGAAGCTTCCCAGACAGACAAAGATAGCAGGGAATTCTGTTCAGTAACCTCTGCTGAGCCCTCAACACTACCGAAAAATCTAATTAAGTTTCTTTTGTCAGTTCACTCTTCCATTCTGTGCAAAGACTATTTCAAACCTCCTGTACTTTCTCATATTCCATTTTCTTCTGCTTTATTCTCAGATGATGACTTTACCTCCTATTAATAAAAAAAGATGCTCTATCAATCAGAGTTCTCCAGAGAAACAGAACCAATAAGATATATGTATTTATATAAAGAGATTTATTTTAAGGAATTGGCTCACGTGATTGTGGGGGCTGGCAAGTCCAAAATCTGTAGGGCAAGCTGGCATGCTGGAAACTTGGGCAGAAGCTAATGTTACAGTCTTGAGGCAGAATTTCTTCTTCTATGGGAAACCTCAGTGTTGCTCTTAAGGCCTTCAAATGCTTGGATGAGGCTGACCCATATTATCAAGGGTAATCACCTTTACTTAAAGTCAACTAATTGTAGATGTTAACCATATCTATAAAAATACCTTCACAGCAACACTTAGTGTTTGATTAAATTAGTACTACAGCCTAGCAGAGTTGACACACAAAACCATCACGCATACTATTTAAAAGGAACTCTCTCAACCTCGCAATACCAAATCAAAATACTACTTAGATCTGCTCTCATCCAATCCTCTCTCCTTCCTGTTACCAATCAGAGGTGCTCCTCCTGTCTCTAAAGCCAAGCTCTACATCTTTGCTGTGGGCCCATTCTCTCTTGCCTCCTTAGACTCAATAAATACTTTGTGAGCATCAACTGTGTCAGGCATTGCTTTTGGTGTCTGGTTACATCGATCTGCAAAACAATAAGAAAAACTATTGATATATGGAGCCTATATTCTAGTGGGGGAGACACAAACAATAAAAAATGAGTAAACTATATAGCATGTAAGAAGTGAAAGATGCTATAAAAAAAACAGCAGGATAAGGGGAATCAGGGTTGTTTGAGGGGAGCATGGATTTTATTTCATTTATTTTATTATTTTATTGTATTTATTTTCTGTTGTCGTTCCTTCACCCCATAGGATCTAAGGGTACAATTTTAAATGGGATAATCAGAGTAAGCCTTAATAGAAAGGTGACATCTGAGCAAAGACTTGAAGGAAAGGAGAGCAGCCCTTCCTCTCGTCTTTTGTCTAGTTAGTTCTAATTCTTCCTTTGGATCTCAGCTTCAAAATCACTTCCTCAGAAAAGCTCTCCTTCATCCCCCGAAGTTGTACTACCGTATGTTTCCTTTAAAACATACACTTCTTCTTCATAATATTCATCACGGTTGTGATGACCTGTCCTACATTGACCTTTATATATCTACATTAAGTTCCAAGAGAACAAAGATTGCATCTTCTCATTCACCTCTGTTTCTGCATAGCTTAATCTAGTGTTGGTAAAAAGCAGTTGCTTAAATATCTTTGGACTATGTGAATATACGGATGAATGTGGGGCATACCCAGAAAAGGAAAGAGTCCAGAATTAGCATGATGTGTCCAACCATCACAAATAAAGTGATCCTTTTATAACCAAGTTTATGAGAATCGAAAACTGAGGAAAGAGGGTTGAAGATGAGGCCAGAGAGGTCATCTGGGACTTGATCAGAGAAAGCCTCAGTTGCAGTGCTAAGGAGCCTGAACATCACTGAAGGAGTTAAGTATTATAGGGGAGTGTATGATTACATTTATATTTTACAAGTCTCACTCTTGGCTAGTGTGGAAAATAGATTGGTAGGTATCTCTCAATAGCCATTCTCCTCTTCTTCTTTAGTAACAGAACCACCAAGTTTTAGCTGGGCATGACTGGAAAGAAAAAAGATTACATCTCCCAGTCTCCCTTGTAACAAGATCTGGACACATGACAGATTTCTGATGTACAACTTCCCTTACGTATCCTTAAAGGGAGGAGGGCATGCCCCTTCACCACCATTCCCTGTCCCATTCTGCAATCATGGGATGTTTACATGATGGAGAAATCTCCATCTTGGGTCACAAGAATGGGGGTCATAGCCCAGATACAACAATCAGAAAGCTGCTAAGTAGCCTGGTTCTCAGATGACTAGAAAGTTACTGCACCAGCTTTGGCCTAGATTTTTACTTGAAAGAGGAAGAAAAGTTTGTTAGTTGCTGTTATTTTGAGTCTCTGTTACATAAAACTGAGCTAATTCCTAGCTAATTAAAAGAGGTCCAGACTCAAGACAAAAAGCTGCTAGGGGATTGCTGCTGCAATCTGCATAAGAGCTAATGAAAGTTTGATTAAGGTGGTAACAGTAAAGATGGAGAGAAGTGAAAGGGTTCAAGAGATATTTAAGCAGAACTATAGGACTTAGAAATTGAGTGGAAACTATGATTTCCTGCTGTACATTTCCTTTAGCATGTTAGCATTTCCTCTTGTATCAGAAAGCCTGTGTATTTATTAACTGAACAGATACTTTAACCACCAATCCATATCCTTAATTTAAAATAAAATATTAAAATTATTAATTATATTTTTAAAAGTTTAATTTAAAAAAAGGAAAAATTACAACAACAAAAAGAAATCGAGTGGAAACTAGAATGACAGAGAGAGATTTGCTCCAGATGGGGCCTTTCAGGTGTTGACTGATCTGTGAATATTAAGGGTAGAATATACTACCTAGTGCAAGTTTGAATGAAAAACATCTCTAAATCATTGGCAAAAGGTCAAAAGTAAATTCGCAGGTTTACTTCTCTTCTGATAAAAGGCCGTTCTCTTATTTACGTTAATAGTAAATCAAGCTGGGAGGAGACTGAAAGGTGTTCATTCAACAAATGTTTGTCGAGCAAATACTACGTGCCAGGTGCTGTGCTAACACTACAATGGTGAACAATATGGACATGGACTTTGCCCTCACGTGGTACATAATGACAAACTGTTAAAAGTGTTACACACCAGAAGTGTGAGGAATTATGGGATTTGGAGTCTGGGGAGGGTTCTTTAAGGAAATAATATTTGGACTAAAATCTCAAGAATGAGTAGAAGTAGGTAAAGTAAGGCGGAAAGCATTGCAAGCCGGGAAACAGCAAGTATGAAGGCCCTAAGATGGAACAGTACATGATAGCTTAGAGCAGTGATCCCCAAACTTTTTGGCATCAGGGAGGATTTTCGTGGAAGACAACTTTTCCATGGATGGGAGGTAGGGGTGGGGGGATGGGGAGGTAGGAGGGGGAAGGTTTTGAGATGATTCAGGTGCATTCCAGTTATAATGAAATAATTATACAATTCACTGTAGGTTCGGGGCCCCTGGCTTAGAGGACTTGAAAGAAGGCTATTGTGGCTAGAGCAGAGAGAGGGAGAGAGTGAAGTGTGATTTGAGTTAATTCAGCAAATAGTATTGACAGTCCAGTATTTGAGAGTCATGGATAAGATAAAGCTAGAAGTAGGCAGAGGCTGAATCACTCAAGGCCTTGTAAGTCATGTTTTGAATTTCAGCTTTTGTCCTAAGAATGGAAAGCTATGACAAGGTTTAAGCATCAGTTTGTGTTTTATGGCTGATGAGTGGGGAACAGAATGGAGGGGGTATAGGGAGAAGCAGCAACTGCAATAATCCTGGTGGGAGATTATGATGAAGATGAAGAGAAGCAGGCACAATCAGCGGTATTTAGAAATGTAAACAAAAAGGATTTGGCAATTGAATGAGGGGATGGAAAGGGGGAAATTCCCAGGATGAGTAGCAGGAGTAAGAGGAGAGTTTATGAGGAAACATGGAGTTTGGAATGTTTTTGAGACACCTAAGTGAAGATGTCAAGTAGCTCTGGAAATCATCAGTAACTAAAGCTCAAAGTGAGGATGAAACCATCCTAGAAAAATTAGACTGAGAAAGAACAGGACCTAGAGAAATTTTAAGTTTAAAGACTAGGAGGAGGATGAACCTGTGTAGCAGGCAAAGAAGCTGTGTGGGTCAAAGAGGTCAAAGTTGTGATAAAACCATGAGAGTGAAATCACAGACACCAGTGCAAATGTGTCAATGCTGAGAAACTAGAAAATAGTACCAAATGCAACTGAGAAGTAAAGCAAGCTGAGGACTAGGAAATAACCACAGGATTCAAACCATTTCAATAGAATAAGGGTTGCAGAAGTCAAAATGGACTGGGTTTAGGAATGGAAATGGAGTGACTTGTACTTTTGCAAGATAGAGAGGGCCAAAGTATCCACTATTTTGAGAAATTTAGCTGCAAAGTAGAAAAGATAGGATGGTAACTGGAGGGGCAATGAGGTACAGAGTGGTTTATCAACAGGGGAGTCTTTGGCCTGTTTAAACACTGATGAGAAGCATTCAGTATAGTGGGAGGAAGTCAGATAGCCTCAGAGGGAAGGACTAGGATTCAGAACACAGGAAGAGGCATTGGGCTCAGATGAGAGGGATGCCTGCTCTGTTTAGACAGGAGGGAAAAAGAATGATGGAGATGTATGAGGGTAAACAAGTTGTGGGATGTGGACAGAATTACCAACTGATAGCTTCTACTTGTTTATAAAGTAAGAAATAGGGTTACTTGTGGAAAGTTAAGAGAATGATAAGGGGTAATAACAAATTATTGGTTTGAAATAGTCATTGCAGAGAACAGTAAAGATGACTAGAAAACTCTAATAGGATTATAAGGGCTGAGGCTCCATTTGAAGTTGGTAGCAACAAATTCAGTGGTATAAATCTGCTCTATAGTGGTTTCCTTGGGTGGCATTTAGTTGTCCAAAGACAGACACAGACAAATGTTTCACTTTATTTAAGGGTCCAAAAGTGATGAAAGGCAAGGAAATTCAGGTTATTGCAAGATAAGCACTAGAGTTTAAGCTGGATAGGGATCTAAAGAAGGCAGGTGCTAATGGAGAGAAGGTAGAAGCAATGCCCTAGATGCTACAGTGAAATCAAAAAATCATAGTAGAGCGACTAGTTCAATAAAGAAAGTGGACATAACATGGTCAATGAATAAGATGCAAGTGTTTTGAAGATGAAGCAGTTTAGGGGATGGCAATGACCAGGATATAACTAATAGAGTGGGTGGCTCAGACAGTGGAATTCACTGGAGATTCAGTTGAAGAACTAAGAGACCAAAATACTCAATGGATTGACTATGTAAACATATAGTATCAAGGGATGGATTGGAAGACCAAGGGCTAGGTATTTAAAGTAGCAGGAGAGTAGCAGTTAATGAGATCGGTAGGCAAGTAATGAGAGAGGGTTATATGGATGAACAGCCTCAAAGAAATGAGACTTTACAAAGGAATGGACAGTTAAGTTCTGAAGCTACAATGGCAAGAACACCAAAATGTCTCCAGTATGTATG